>PVJX010002772.1:0-21629 GCA_004027295.1 Dolichotis patagonum
CAACACACATTAAGGTATGGACAGCTGTTTTGAGGAGAATGAGAGACACTATGACAGCCATTCATGGCTTCCCTAATGTCTGGTCTTGAAGACCTGTAATGCCCTCCTCATCCTGCTCAGATCAATTCCATACTAGGTTGTTTCATGTGAATTCCCTGTATGTGACAATATGGACAACTATTTGGAAGAAAACAAGAGTTAATATGATAGAGAGTGAATATCTCCGATTGTCTAGTTTTGAAATTTTTGTCTCTTACATTGCTTTCTTGTGATCCACTTTGCTCTGTTTTGTTGTGTTTAATTCTACCCTTTTGATATAATTGCATGTATATTTGGATGGGTAAGATGGATGACCATACTGCTGTTTTTGTCAGATTGTGGAACAGAACTGTTAACAGTCTTACTGTTTGAATGTCTACTTTACATGTTTTAACTTTGTAAACTGAACAACTATTTCCAAGAAGTCAGTGTGCAATTTGTCAAGCAATAATTTCTTAGGTTTTTTTGTTGTTGTTCTTTTCCTTTTTTCCTTGGAATACTGTGTTGTTGCTACCCTTTATTGTTTTGTTTTGTTTGTTTCTCTTTAAATAAAATTATTTAAAAAAAAGAATTTTATCCTCTTCTAATCATCTTGAAACATATCACATTCAGGCGTTGTATTTTAAGACAAGGTCTCGGATGCTGTCCAGGCTAGCCTCAAATTCTCGAGCTCCATACCTCCATCTCCCAAGGGCTGTAATTACATGTGTGCAACACCACACGTGGCCTGCTGTAAGCTGTTTCCACCTACACACAACTACGGTGCTAAAGAAGAACCTAAAACAACATCGGCACCCTGGGTTTCGGTCCCCTCCTTGGACTTCATCCCGCCCCGCCCTCCCAGGCTGCGGTGCCCACTGTTGCCCTGTTCCTCTGTGCGACAGGCTTACTAGGTTCCACAAGGAGAACACCAGCGCTAGTCTTTCTGTGTGTACTAATTTCACTTCACATAACCATCTTCCTTACCCATTCATCTACAGAAGGCATCAGGGTTGGCTCTGTATTTTGCTATTTGAACAGTGCTGCAATAAAGATGGGAGTGCAAGCATCTTTCAGGACTGATTCCATTCCCGAAGCACATACGCAGCAGCAGCCTTGTTGGATCATATGGTAGGTTCTATCTTGAGTTTTCTGAGGAATTTCCACACTTTCCATTGTAACTTTACTAATTTACCTCCCCACCAACAGTGTCGGAGAGTCCTTTTTTCTCCACATTCTCCTCAGCATTTGTTTTTGTTTTCCTTTGTGGTGATGGGGATTGAAACTAGAGTCTCAAATATGCTGGGCAAACATTCTACCACTATACTACATCCCAATCCATTTTTGCCTTTTTTTCTTTGCTTTTGATTTGGGTTTTGATGTTTGTCTCGGTTTTGGCTTTTTGAGACAGGGTCTTGCTACATAGTTCAAGCTGGCTTTGAACTTACTAGGTAGCCCAACTTTGCATTAAACTGGCAGTGATCTTCCTGTCTCAGCCTCCTGCTTGTGAGGTCATTTTTGTCTTTTTGACGATAGCTACTTTATGGTGAAATGATCTTAGTATGGTTCTGACTTGCATGAAATGGACTTTCTGAAACACACACACACACACACACACACACACACACACACACACAAAGAATCATTACTTAAGCTATTCTTTGGACCCTAAACACAACTAGAAAAGTAGACTGGGTTTCACAACCTCGAAAGGCTGAGAAGGTGCTGTTACAAACCTGATGAAACAGAATGCCATTTTTAACTGGTCTTTCTAAACCTTTCCATTTTCTGTCGTCATTTGGTCACCTTTCCCTTGTGGCTGCCACAATCAAAAGACTAGGAAACACATGTATAAACTATAACCGAAATAAAATTTAAAACATTCTGACGAACAGCTGAGAAACTTCCTACATGTGAAACAGTTTTAATAAAAGTTGCTTCAGGTGCTTTGGAAGAACCAGCATCAGCTGTTTTTAGTTACTGGACTTCAGAATCCTGAGGTTAATCTTAACCTCTGATTATATACCTGGACACTAAATCTTTTTATCACCTCCTCATCCACATTTTGGATATCACACCTTTTTATTCTCTTATTTCTAGGCCTTTTTAAAATTATTTTTATAGGCTGGAACTTAGGGCACCGAGCCAACCAGTAAGCAACCTTCCGCCCTGGTAAGTGACTGTGGTCTGGCAAGCCTCGGCCACCTCAGGGCGGGGAAACAAGAAGCAAGAGCGTTTCCTGAGATCCGCGCCATGTTGGAACTTAGGGCGCTGAGCCAACCAGTAAGCAACCTGCTGCTTACCCGGGCGCAGGCTTAGAATCAAACATACCACACACACACACACACACACACACACCCCACCACCACCACTACCACCACCCCCCACCCCCCGTTAACAATTGGGATCCAGGGATCTGGGTATCTCTTAGTAGATGACCATATTTGGTACAGCAAGTCGGGGGAGTTTCCTTCTACTATCTCTGAAGGCAGATATTTTTATCTCCGTTTTGCTTTGTCCTGATTAACGGTGTTGCTCTATTCAATACTCTGTGTTGATGTGTTCTATAATGTTGTGTATTTCTTTGATTTTGCTGTACCTAGTAGAAGAACAACTATTGTGAAGACGAGATATACAATGTTGCCTGTTACTGTTGTCCTGGTGACCTGCTGTGATGTTCTGTACCAACTTCACTATACTGTCTCAATTGGCTTTATTCCATCCTGTTTTTTTGTAACTGTTTGCAGCCTCACTGTGTGTTCACTTTGTATGCCTTAATTTTGTAACATGAACAGCTATTTCTGGGAGGACAGTATGTGGTTTGTCAACTAGTGATTCATGGGGTTTTTTAGATTTTGTATTGTTTCTACCCTTTTTTCTGTATTGCTTTTTTTTCTCTTTAAATAAAATTTAAAAAAATAAAAATAAAAAATAAAATTATTTTTATTTTGAGACAGGGTCTCATTAAGTCACTAAGTTGCCCAGGCTGGCCTAGATCTTGAAATCCTCCTACCTCAGCCTTACACTATACGGGCATTCCAGGTATGCACCACCATGCACAGCTAGCTCCCTGCTGGTTTTCAAATGATGGTCCCACATCAGTCACCACTGATGACTTTTTTGGAGCCGACATGGTTCCTTCAACCACCTGTGTTAAATCCAAAACTATACCTCAGCCCACTGCAACTCCAAAGTGCACTACAGAAAGTTGCTTCTGAAGTCTTTTCACACGTGTTAGAGAAATTTTACTAAAGGGTCTCCATATATAGGAAAACAACTTGGGAATGAAAGTGACTTGAGAGATTCCTGATCACATCTCATGTATCCCACATCTGAAGTGGGCTTCCTTTTCTGCACACTACATAGCATTAATATTTTGTGTAACAATATCCTGAAAAAGAAAAGATACAGCAAACCCACAAATTTATTTCCTTTGGCTTGGTAACATCAAAATATCGAACTTTTTTCTCTGTCTTAAAAATCCAAAATGACATAAAAGCAAACATTCATCAATGAGCTTGCTTGACAGTAGCAAGAATATTTCAGTGTGGCCCACAAACCAAACCAAAAAGAAAAAAAAAAAAATCAAGAAAACCATTTGTCAGAGCTAAGAAACAAAATACTAGTATATCAATCCAATTCATAAAGTTTGTTTCTCTACAAAAAACAGAACTATATAGAGCAATGGTAAGTCTTTGCACTTAACATGAGCATAAATATTTACAACTTTATAAAGGATAATTATTCCAAAAAGCAAACAACATAGCATTCTTTTTTAAATGGCATGCTAAAATAATCAATTATCTATCTGGGTGACAATGAAAGGGAAAAACTGTACAAGGAAAAATTGTCCTTTTTAAAACTGTTTTCTTTGAAGCTGTCTAGCTCTGTGACTGTTTCAAGATTCTCTAATTGCTTTTTTGACCCCTGTAACCACAAAAGCATATGCAAACATTCAGGATGCCTAGTTGTACCCAGTTTTGAGGTCATTTATCCAGTCTTGTAAAAGACAGTCATTAATGTAGCCCTGTAACCAATGACCTCACGCTGCTGGCTAATCAGAAGAACTGCCAGGCTGTCCTGTCCCACCTCTGTAACCCCTGCTAACGCCTCACATAAAAACGCTGACTCACAGACACTCTGGGCCTGGCTTTTGTTGGAGGTTATTCCAGCCAGGACCACCGCTGCAAAATGAAGCTGTTCACTGCTCCTGACTTCGGGTGTTGTTCCTTTCCCAGACTCAGTCTTGCTGCCAACAATATCATAAAGATCTTGGGGTATCTCTGATTTTAATAATAGGCTAAATAAAGCAGAAAATTTATAAGCAGCACTTTAAGATAATTGGAATTTCACACAATGTACTCCTATCATTAAAATGGCTGCTTTAAGATTGATCGCTTCTAATTTATTAGGAAAATGTTCTGTCACCAATTCTGACCTTATGGTTGACAGAATGGAAATCCACATTAAGTTATGAAGAAAAAAAATGCCTTAAAATGCTGTTTACATTTATATACAAACTTTACTATGAAAGTAAATAAGATTCAAAGTTGTGAGCCTACAGATGTAGCTCCATAGTAAATTCCCAGCACTACAAATAAAACAAAAAATAAAAGAAGAAAAGTTGCACAGAGATGCTAAGGATATGATAACTGTTGCTGTCAGGGGTTGCAAGCAGAACAATTACATACAGGACACATCATTTATAGTATTAGTATATGATGACCACCCAAGGAGTTAAATACAAGGAAAGTGCAGGAAATCTATCCACATACCTAAGGCCTAGAAAACCCAGCCAAGGGCCTGGATCCCATGGCAGTAACCTGCATGAGTTTAGCAGAAAACCTAGAGCCCATGACAATGACTCATGCAACTCTATTTCACGGATCTGCAGTGGGAAGGCCCAGAGGTGAGCAGAGGAAGCTCGAAAGTCTATGCTAGTGGGTGAAGGATCTGTGCCAGCAGGCCAAGGATTCTACACTGGAGCCAAGCAGCAGCACTCAAAATAAGGACCTGGGCTCCCCTGAAAAAGTACTGCAGTCATCCTCAGTGACACAGAGGTCCCGAGCTCCTCCAACGATAAGAGCAGTCAAATACATATCAGGAAGTCAGCGTGACAAACTCGTCCTGTGGATTAAACAGCACACATCCTCCCCCTCTGGAGCCAGGAAGTGATGCTCAAAGTAAGGACCAGAGCTCCCCCAAAGTGAACCACAGCCACTCTCAGTGACAAGGTCCCAAGCTCCTCTGATAATGGCCAAATTCATATCAGGGAAGCTAGCCACGAGAAGCAGGTGAAGCAATGGCTCCAACAACACTTAAGCAAACCCACAATGCTATGCTCTTCCTCTCCACATCTCTAGTTATGCTGGTAACTTTCCTCAGGTGGGCGATCTACACTCAGCACCATGCCGATTCAATTCAGCTGGTGTTAAATTGACCAGTTTTTAATCCATAACAAGAACTTAGCATAGACCTAATAGAAAAAGTAATTCCATGATAGGATTTAAAGTTCTAAATGTTAATATCATTCATATCTATTAGCCAGTACTAGTCAGCATTTCCATTTCAAATAATTCATTCTATAAGAAACATTTCCACAAACATCCAGAAACACATGTCCAAAGATGCTCATTTAGAATTGCCTCCATTAAAAACAAAAAAGGACACTAGGAAGTGCCCATCAATATCGAAGTGTTGCTTTCTGGACACAGCACGAGGCCAGCATGTTTCCGCTGCAGAGGCTGTGCACGGCGTGGGGAAAAGCTGTCCGCCCAGAACCCCTCAGGCTGGCTACCTTGCCTTGGCCTGCTCCACCTTAGCCTTTGTCCCTTAAAGGTACCTTCTTGAACCTCCAGACCTCCAGCAGAGATGTGCAGAGCCAGGTGTGGATGCTGAACTTAAAATCAACCCGAATCCAGAGGCCCAGTGGGCAGGGGCATCTCATAAAGTGGGCATCCGTGTGTGTTAAATGAACTGCTTAGCAATAAACCAGAAGTAATGAGTCTTCAAACAACAACAACAACAACAAATCAAATTGTTAAATAAGCCCCCGTAAAAAATAGAGTAAAACCTGGCAGCAATATACAGGACCTGGAATGGAGGCACCCAGAAGTAGGCCTCCAGGCACTGGGAGGGAGTTGACAGGAAAACTGGGAACTACAGAGAAGCTAGAACTGAGCATAATGGAAAGAAAATAATGAAGCAGCAAAAAGACTAAGCCTAGCTCACAGGGAGGACCTGCCTCAGCTAAGGCAAAACAGGAGAGGGTTGGCGGTGCTCACCCCAGGAAAACCCCACACTACTGTAAACGGAAAGATCGGTGTCAGGAATCCCTCTGAAAGTGACTTCCTGCAGCGGACAGGATCAAGATGGAGAATCACATGCAACAGCATTGGTTTGGAGAGTATTTAATTAGGAGCCATTATTCCACCAAAGTAGGCAGGAGCCAACCACAAGACACAGTCACAGAGTCCACAAAGAAGACTCAGACTACTCAGTTTAAGCTCAAGCCAACAGGTTACCAAGTCTCACCTGCCAAGCTGAGAAGCTAGCCACCTCTATCTAAGGCTTTCCAAGCAGTGGGTGTGAAAGTGCTGGCATTAAGTCCACTGAACTCATTGCCTCCTCC
This sequence comes from Dolichotis patagonum, assembly GCA_004027295.1. Classification (NCBI taxonomy): domain Eukaryota; kingdom Metazoa; phylum Chordata; class Mammalia; order Rodentia; family Caviidae; genus Dolichotis; species Dolichotis patagonum. The sequence continues at coordinate 6,650 of PVJX010002772.1, forward strand.
CCACCCTACTGCCTACATCCAACACAGAGCGGAGGCGTAATTGCTTTCCCCATCTGCCCCCAAGTTGAATGGTTGCCACAGTCTGGGGTACAGACACAGGGGCCTCTGGAGCATGGCAGTCACCTCACAAACCCACAGCCATAAAACAAGGTGGAGAAAGTTATGGGGCACTGAGTGACACACAAACTGGGAGCAGCTGGAGCAAATGAACATAGCCCAAGCATGGATACCAACAGCAAACTACTACATTGGCAGGGAAGGTGGGGCGGCGTTGGGCATTCTCACGCAAAAGCACAAGTCTGGAAACAAAAGGTCTTGTTAGTGACTCACTATGGGGTCCCTGTATCTGCTGGATTCCACTACTACATCATTCATTTGAAAGCACAGAGGACAGGGAGAGGCATCTCTTTTATATGTTGGTGGTGGTAGTTTTTTGGGAATTTGGGGAGTGTCTTTTTTCTTATTTTGCTGATTTTGCCTTTACATCTTTTTCCTGTTTGTTCTTTTCTATTACTTTTGTCTAATTCTATTAATTTCCTTTTATTCCTAACAGGGTCTTTTAGCACTGGAATAAAGACACTAACTTAAAGAGATATCCACACTAGCAGCAAAGTCTCTCCCTCAGCAAAAACAAAAACAGAAACACAAGACAAGGCAGCAAAGATCTCCAAAAACTTCCACTCTAAGAAGCCCCGACAGGGAGGAGGCTGAACCACACAGGTGAACCATATGAAATCAGAGGGGGAAACAGAAACCAGTTCAGTAATGCACTCGTGAATTCAAAGATGATATACCTAGACAGATAGTAGACTTAATCAACAAATGATCACTGAACTCATGAAAGACACTAATAAAAATCTGACTGAGCTAAATAAACAATATAAAACATGAATGACCAGTTTAGCAAAGGATTAGTGTCCATAGAAAGGTGTCAACCCAGAAATCCAACAGATAAAAGTTCTACTGAAAGTATGGGTGGCAGCAGTGACCAATGAGAGAACAGTGTCAGAACTGGAAGACAGGGCTGATGCAGGTGACCTGAGTACAGAGATACCTTAAAAACAAGAACACACAGAAAATGGATCCAACCACCGTTGTATGACACAAAGAAGACTACGCTAAGATTAACTGGAATTAGTGGAGAATCTAAAAGACAGTACAAATAGAAAAAAAAAAAAAAACCCTGCTTACAGAAATAATACCAGAAAGCTTTCCAAATATGGAGAATTTACATACAGATAAATGTGGGATACAGAACCACAAATAACCCTAATTGGAAAAGAACTTCATAACATATCATAGTCAAAATCCTGTAAGTCAAACACAAGGACAGAATCTTAAAAGCTGTTAGAGAAAAGCAACACATCACTTACAAAGGTAAACCCATTAGAATCACATCAGACAACACAAATGTTAAAAGATAGGTGAGTTGAAGTAAAGTGTTTTAAGCCCCCCAAAAAACAATTTCCAACCCAGTTATTAAATCTTACAAAACTACTTTTCAAAACTGATAGAAAATAATGTCTTTTTATGACAAACAGCACCTTAAAAAATTCATGTTTTGGGCTGGGGATTTAGCTCAGTGGTATAAGCGCCCGCCTTGCAAGCGCATGGTTGCAAGTTCAATCCCCAGTACCGATTTAAAAAAAAAAAAAGACAACAAGAAATTCATGTTCACCAAACCAGTACCCAAAAACTCTCAAGGACATCCTAGAAAAAGAAAATGAAGGGAATAATGTGAAAAAGTCTAAAGGAATGAATACATGAAGTATGGCAAGCAGTTAAGTAGGGGGAAATAAAAGAAATCAGCAACAGGAAAATAATTCACTAACAAGAATAAAGCAGTACCTTTCAGTAACAACTCTCAATGCAAATGGTCCCAACTCCTCAATCAAAAGACACAGACAGGCTCTTAGATGAGCTCAAAAGCAAAACCCAACATATGTCATATACAAGAAATACATTTAATCCAAAAAGAAATTCAAAAACTAAAATCAAAGGATGGAAAACAGTATTTCGTGCAACAGGACACAGAAAACATGCAGGGAGAGTTATCCTATTTTCAGACAGAATGGACTTCAAAACCAACCAGAAACACAGGCCAGAGAAGCCATACCCCCAGAGAACCAGCCACAGACACCCAGAAGAGAGGAGGCCACGCCCTGAGGCCCCATTGCCATCAGGGAAGCATCAGTGAGCCACTGTCCCACACCACTCCACCACATGGGGAACCTCACATCAGAGGAACCCAAGTGTCTCGTCCAATCCACTATACTGAGGGACAAGCAACCCATGTAGGAAGCATCCAGGTCTCAGCAACCCGCTGATTCGTAGGAACACAGCAAAATGTCAGGACAAAGAGCAGGATGCAATCTCAGACCTCCAGCCCATCCAGAACAATTCCAGAAAATAGACACAAAATAAATTAGAAGTCACACACCTGAAATTTCTGAAACAATAGCAACTGAAGTAAAGAAACGACTTGGGGCTTATATTGTTTAACTTCGCATGCCTATATCTGGTAGTCTGAGCAACTATTTGGAGGATAACAGTATGCGATATAGTAACTATTATTGATTCCCTACTGTCTTGTGTTTGAAATCCAAGATCATTCTCATTGTTTTTAGTCTCTTTAAAATAAAAATTAAATAAACTATCAGAAGAGGCAAAGAAAATCACTACACATTGGTTAAGGAAGTAATAATTATAAAAAATATATGTACTCAATACTGGTACACCTAATTTCATAAAAGAAAAAATCAGATGAACATCAACACAATTGTAGGGGTCCTCAATACACCACCCTCACAAACAGATCGAATAGACAAAAAAAAAAAAAAAAATCAATGAAGGAACAGTGGAACCACATTTTCAAACAGACTTAAAAGACAGCTATAGCATGTATCACTCAACAAGAGAATACACATTCTTCTTAATAGCACATGGAACTTTCTACAAGACACTGGCCCATACACTATACTTAATTATATATGAAGAAACTGAAATACCCCAGGCATATCATCAGATCATACTACAATGTAGGGAGCGGCATGATAGCCTCACTGCTGCCGCCCCATCCCGCCCTCCTGTGGGCATTTGGTGTGCCTGCCTACATTACCCATGATCCTCTCTGCCTGGCCAGACATGACTGCGACCTATCCGGTCTCTCCACAACATCTCTGCCTGATGACAACTTCCTGCCCTCACCCTATACAAACCATGTTCACTTCCTCAATAAACGAGACTTGATTGGAACTGCTCAACTTGTCTCCCTCTTTCCTCTTGGCCTGCCCCCCATCCCCGTTCCCCCTCCAGGTGAGACCCACGGACTGATCCGCGGGCCGGATCACTACAATGAAACTAGAAATCAGTGCCAAAAGAACCCACAGGAAGTATGCAAACATGGGTCACAGAAGAAATCGAGGAGGAAATTAAACAATTCCTAGAACTAAATGACAATGTCAGTACAACAAAGCAGAACCTATGGGACACAAATAAAGCTGTCCTAAGCGGAAAGCTTATTGCTGTGAATGCCCACATCAAAAAAACAGAGTGAGCCCAATTAAATAACCTATGCTGCACCTCAAGCTCTTAGATAAACAAGAATAATCTAAATCCAAACCTAGCGCTCAGAAGAAAATCATAAAAACCAGAGCAGAAATTAATGAAATTGAGACCAGGGGGGGAAAAAAGCAATTCAAGGAATCAATGCATTAAAGAACTGGTTCTGCTAAATAAATAAATAAATAAATAAACAAACAAACAAACAAACAGGCAAATGCTAGCCAATCTTACCAAAAGAAGGAAAATAAAACCTAACTGGAAAGTAAGTGCTGATTATTACCATAGTGATAGCCAGTGTCATGCAGATTACCCTGAGTCACAATTCTCTTGCCTGACAGCCACTCTGTAATGGCAAGTAAGGCAAGGTAATTGTGACTGGCATTTTTGATCTCTAGTACTGGGTCTTATGTTCAAGGAAACTCTACATATGTCAATGTGGTAAGAAATGAAAAAGGCAAAATCACAACAGGCACAGTCAAGTCCAGAAGATTATCAGAAAATACTATAAAAATGTGTACTCAAACAAATGGGAGAATCTAGAAGACAGAGACAGATAACTAGCTACATATAAATTACCAAAACTGAACCAAGATACAGAGACCTTGAATGACTCCATAGTGGGCAATGAATTTGAGGCAGTAATAAACTTACCAACAAAGAAAAGTCCAGGACCCATTAGATTTACCACTGAATTCTACTAGAACTTCAGGAAAGATCTAACATCAATACTCCTCAAACTCCTTAATGAAATTGAAAGGGATAGAATACTCCAAAGTCATTCCTAGAAGCTACCATTACTCTGATTCCAAAACCGGATAAGGACCCAATTAAAAAAGAAAAATCTCTGTAGTGAGCAAAAGCCTTCAAGATTCTGGCAAACAGAATTCAACAAATCATGAAAAAGATCTCACATCATGACTACTAGGCACACAAGTTGATAATGTAATACACCACATAAACAGAAACAAGGAGGCTAGAGGTTTAGCTCAGCGGCACAAGGACTTGCCTGGCAAGTGCAAGGTCATGGGTTCGATACCCAGTACCAAAAAATAAACAGAAACAAGGACAAAAATCACATGATTATCTCAACAGATACAGAAAACTGTGACAGAATCTTAACATATACTCCTGATAAAAATTTTTAAAAAGAAACCAACTGAAGAAAACAGGTATTGAAGGACCTTATCTCAGATAAAAGCCATTTATGACAAAGCTATTGCCAATATTATATTAAACGGGCAAAAGTTGAAAGCTTTCCTCTAAAATCAGGAACACACTGACATATGTAGAGCTTCCCTGAACATAAGACCCAGTACTAGAGATCAAGGATGTCCACTATCACCACTCTTACTCAACACAGTACTTGAAACATTAGGTAGAGCAATCAGGCAAATGAAAGAAATGAAAAGGACACTTCACAGGAAAACATCAAATTATCTGTAGTTATTTACAGATGACATGACTATCTACATAGAACACCTGAAACAGTCCACCAAGACCCTAAGAATTAGAAAACAAATTCAGCTAGGTGGGGCTGCACACACCTTATTCTCAGGTCTCAGGAGACACAGGTAGGAGGACTGCTTCCAGATTGAGGTCAGCCTTGGCTAATTAGTGAGTTCAAGGCCAGCCTGAACTACACTGCAAAATCCTGCTTCAAAAAACCAAAATTAAATACAATAAAAACCAAATTCAGCAATGTAGCAGGATACAAAATCAACACACAAAAAATCAGCAGTGTTCCTCTATACCAATAATGACCTCCCTGAGAATGAAATTAGGAAAACAATACTATTCAAAACACTTATCAAGAAAATTAAATACTTAGTAATTAACCTAGCCAAGGAAGTGGAAGATCTCTATAATGAAAACTATAGTACCCTGAAAAAGGAGATTGAAGAGGACATCAGAAAATGAAAAGGCAACCCCTATTTCTGGGTAGACAGAACCAATATTACCAAATTGGCCACACTTCCAAATTGATATATAGATTTAAAGCAATTCCAATCAAAAATACCAACAGCATTCCTCACAGAACTCAAGAAAATAATCCTAATATCATACAGAAGAGATCCAGAATAGCAAAACCAATTCTGGGCAGCAAGAGCAAAGCAGGAGGCATCACAATCCCAGATTTCAAGTTACATTATAAAGCTACAGTGATAAAAACACCAATGGAACTGGCATAAAAAGACAAGTGGATCAATGGAACAGAATAAAGCATGAAGAAACAACCTCAAGCACATTCAGCCATGTGATCTTTGGGGTGTTTTGTTTTATTTTTGTCTTTTTGGAGACAGGATCTCACTATGCAGTTTACTGGCCTTGAGCTCACTTTGTAACCCACGCTGGTCTCAAACCCACAACGATCCTCCTGCCTCAGCCTCCCAAGTGCTGGGACTACAGGCGTGTACCTCCATGCCCAGCTAGCCGTCAAAAATATTTGTTGAAGAAAAAAATCCCTCTTTAGCAAATGGCTACTGGGAAAACTGGCTAGACTCTTACATCTCACCATGCGCTAAAATCAACAAAGGTCAAAGATCCAAATATTAAAGCAGAAATGATCTGCTGGAAGACAAAATAGGTAAAAGTCCTGAAGAAATGGGTATAGGCAAGGACTTTCTGAACAGAACCCCAGTTGCACAAGAAATAACAAGAATCAACAAGTCGGGTTATATCGAATTAAAAAGCTTCTGCATAGCAAAGGAAACAATCAATGGAGTGAAGAGACAACCTACAGAATGGGGGAAAAACCTGCTAGCTAGCTACTCCTCAAAGGATGAATATCTAGAATATATAAAAAACTCCAAAAAAAAATTAGATCTCCCAAAATAAAAGATCCAATCAAAAAAACCGGCAATTGAAGAACTTCTCAAAAGAAGTACAAATGGTGGCAGGGCATGGTGGTGCAAAATCCCAGCACTTGGAAGGCTGATGCAGGAAGATTGCTGTAAGGCCAGCGTTGAGTACACAGTGGGTTCAAGGCCAGCCAAAATTACACAGCAAGACCTTCTCAAAAAAAAAAAAAAAAAAGAAAAAGAAATACAAATGACAAATGTACATACGAAAAAATGTCCAGCATCTCTGGTTAGTAGACAAATGCAAATTAAAATAACACTTAGATTCCATCTCACTCCAGAAAGAATGGCTATCATCAAGAAACCAAATAACAAATGCTCTAAAGGCTGCAGGGAAAAAGAAACCTTTCTACATTGTTGGCGCAAGGGTAAACTAACACAACCACTGTAGAAATCAGCATGGCAACTGCTCAAAAAACTAAAGACAGAAACCTCATCCTACTCAGGTATTTCCCCTCAAACACACTTATTCCATGTCTCTGTTTTGAGGTTTTCTTTAACTGCACTTCTAGAAGCAGTTCTGGTAGTCCCCTCTCATGAGTGTCCTGAATCAAATTCAAAGCCTTTACATTTCATGATCATTTGAACTTTGAGGAAGAGCTAGATCTGGTGAATAAGGTAGATAAGGACACTAATAATTTTATGATCCTGCCTTCTGTTGGGCAGCACTCAGCAGCAATATTCGCAATATTTTTGACCACACCTCATAAAAATATTCATGAAAGATGACTTTCAGAACTGTTTTAAAAAGTGGTAAGAAAGATGGGCAAGTATGCTTGAAGAGAGGGTATCTATTTTGAGGGAGATTAATGGTCTTGTATCTTTTGCTGTAACATGTTTTAAATATTCATCATATATTTATATCACACCTCATATGTATGCACAGTAACATGGAGTAATCCCCAACGAATTATATTTATATCATAAACAGAAAACAATTAACTGTGCATCAAATTTGACAGCAGCAACCTAGTTGAGAATATTAAGAGCAACCTAATGTATAAACTGTTTCTGTAATGTTGGTATGTCATGTAAACAACACATTAATAAAGATCTTTTAAAATGTCATTTCTAAAAAGCTTCACAAGAACTTCACAATGGTGCTATAAATACTTAGTTTATTAAAACATCTCCATTTCAGAAAGAGAGAAAGAGAAAAAAAAACAAACAATGAGGTATTTAACTCAGCAACACAAGTGCCTGCCTGGCAATTGTGAGGTCCTGAGTTGGATTACTGGTACCAAAAAAACAAAAAAACAAAAAAACAAAAAAAACCAGTTCCATTTAGCAAAATGTAGTTTCAGAATAGCCCTACTTGAAAACAAAGATTAAACAATTGAGACATTTGCAAAAAATTTACATAGAAGCCTTATATACTTTACTGAAGTAAACAACAATTACAACATGAACTTTTTCCCACTGTTTTGTTTTTGCCTTAATCACAAAGAAATCTTTTAGGAAATCATTCAGTGATGGGCCACATAATCATATCTCAGTGAACAGTAGACTACACAGCCAACACTCTATCACACTATTTATGTGGGCTTATGTAACATCACTCTGATGTTTGCAGTCACAAAACTATCAACTTGTTTCTCAGAAACAACTTGTTTCTGTGTCGAGTGACACTTTATATTTTTATAAACATTTTCCCTAAGCTTAGTAATTCCTTCATTTGTGTTCAAATGAATTTAAATACTTTATCAGACAGTAGGTTGTGATCACATATCTATAAAAATAACTTCCACCTGAATACATCAAGACTAATACTCACCTAATGTCAAAGATGGTCACTTTTGAGTGATAAAAAATTTTACTCTTTTTTGTATTCTATATTGTTCTATATTCATCTAATGAATATGATGGCCTACCATGGTTTAATTTATATTTTTACTTTACAACCATGCAAAAGCAATATGCACAGTTTTAGAAACCACGCTTGGAATTTTGGATTCTGCTCTTTTCTACGATTTACAACATGTAGTGACTACTCCACCGAGGTGCAAGGCCGTGGCCATCTGCTGCAGCTCCTGGTTGGCCATGAGACCAGGTGGAGGGACAGCTGACCCTCTACACACACATACTCCCAGTCTTGACCTATGAGCCCAAAGTGAGGCTATGGGGGAACCTCAGGGGATTAGAGAGACAAGCTATCAAAGCTGGGAAAGCTAAAGGACAGAAGGGCGATGTCATGGACGGTCAGAATTGGTGGCAGAAGCAGGCAGGAGCAGCCAGGGAAGGTGTGCTCAGTGCCTACCTGTATTTCCGTGGAAAACTGAGTTTCCATGCCTTGGAAATACTTCATGGGTGCTTAATTTTTTAACGAAAGCATAGATACTTAGAATTTAAAACTCTCATTCTACTTTCATCTATAAATAAACTATTTATAAAGGATAAAAAAGAAAACCAACTCACCTGCCTGGCGTACTGGGAATTCCACATGGTCAGAGACTATAATCCGAAGTAAACTGGGGGCAAAATTGATAATCTTGTAGGACTGAAATTACAAACAAATGTTTTTATAAAAGAAAGCAATTTATACGAATAGCTACTAGCACCTACTACTGAATACATTACTTAGCCAAACAAAAGAAACTTTTAACGTGAGAGAACTTCTCCAATGATAAATGAAGATTACTGAACTACTTCAGGTGGGAATGATTTCTTTTTATGTTCAAGTTTGCTAAAATGCTCTCCAGAAGGAGTGTGCCAATTTACACTCCTTAAATTTATGGATGTACATACCATCTCTCTAATACAGGTACATATTAGCATTCCTCTGAAACTCTAAAACCTTTGAAATTACATTCTTTTATCACTAAGGAAGCTGCTGGTTGTTTTTGTGGGGGAGGGAATTTTGTTGTGCTTTAGTTTGTTGTTTTCCTTCTTGTTGTCTGTTTCCTCTACAAATTCCTTATATGCTTTATCCCTTTGTAAATGGGGTATTTGGTTTTTTTCTTAATTCTAAGAGCTATTTATGAATTTAAAGTTCCAGCCTTTTATTTGACCTATTCATCACAAGTGTTTCTTCCCAGATTGTTTGTGCTTCAATTCTGTTGATGACACGAAAACAGGAAACGTCATCTACTGAACACGGGTGCTCCATCACTGCACACCAGGCAGACCAGGAGGAGGAGCCCGCACAGAGACCAGGAGCCAGGGCCACGAGCTGCACTCCCAGCTACCCTCTGCTACTGTGGCGTGTCTTAGACAGAGCTGACTGAGCTCCTGTTCCACCCTGTCGTTTCACCCTCCAGGCAGGTTTCACTCTGGTCTGCTCCCAAGTTTGGCCATCATGACCTCAGAAACAAAAAACAAAAAAACTAAAACGGCACAACCTGTCCCCTCTGACCATGCCAGGTAGAGAGGTCCAGCACCCGGGCTTCCCTGCGGCGAGCCCAGAGCCCACAGAGCCGCGCCCAGGACACTCCTGAAACAGACTCCTAAACTCAGAGCAAATCAGGCGGTGCCCCTTCCCCTGCACAGAGCCCGGACCTATGGCACCGTCCCCTTCAGTGCGCATCTAGGCTCGTGCGCACCAGTCACACTTCTATTCAATCGCTTCCTATAATTTCTGGTAGCATTTAAGGTAAATGCTTAGGAAAGCACTAATCACTAAAAAATTAAACTAACATCTTCAAAGTACTGATCTTTTCCACCTAGGGATTGCTTTTCAAGTCTTGCCATACCATATCCTTCATTAAAATTTTCAATTACCTTGTAATTATTCTTCCTTTCATCCACAATCTTCAAAATCTTAAATGTGTTATACTTGACATAAATTCTTTTTTATCCATAACTGAAACCACCAGAATTTTAAAGTAGATATTTTTAAAAACAGATTTGTCTTAACAGCAGCTTACATGAGAAAAATTAATAGACATTCAGTCCTAAGTTTTCTACAAATTCCACATGTATTTACAAAACAACTCAAGTTTATTACTTTTTTACTGAAAGATCTTACAATAAATCAAAATAAAATACATATAGTTCATCCCAATTATAAAAACTGGGGGGTTTTTTGAAAATCTTACTACAGATAAATACAAAAAAAGCTTTACATTAAAATTAAGCTACTTGGCACTGAAAGCAAGGCCAGCAGATTGCTGTAGCTGCTGGTTTTAAACAGGAGCCTAAAGAGAATTCTTTCTGTGGTCTGTTGGCCATTTCAGAACTTTGGAAATGGAATGGTCAATTCATCAGAAAGAAATAGCAGGTGAGTATGGCGGACTTTGGGGAGCCTGAAGGGGAGAGACCCTGGTGCCTCGGGACCTGCACCACGCGGTTGACTAGGGGTGCCGGAAGAACAGGGAACTCCTCCCCTCTCTGGGGGGCGGCTGAGAGTGTGGCAGACTTTCGCCGGCCCAAAGGAGAGAGATCCTGGCACATAGGGACCTGCACGGTGCAGTTGACTCAGGGTGCCGGGAGAACAAGGAGCTCCTCCCCTCCCTGGGGGGCAGCTGTGAGTGTGGCCGACTTTCGGCAGCCTGAAGGAGAGAGATCCTGGGGCATGGGGACCTGCACTGTGCGGTTGACTCGGGGTGCAGGGAGAACAAGGAACTCTTCCCATCTCTGGGGGTCGACGGTGATCCTGCCTGCGTGTGGGCTGAGAATCAGACATCTCATGTCGTCCTGTCCCCCATCCCGTGTCCCCCCTCCCCCTCCCCGCTGCCTAGCAAGTGGGAGCCAGTGAACTGCACATCTTGTGAAAAGATTGGCTATGTTATTTAGTATGAGCTCGCCATATGCAAAGATAAGGACAACCATTTGGAAGAAAACAAGAGACAATATGACAGATAGTGAAGATCTCTGGCTGTCTAGCTTTGAAATTTATGCTTTCTTATGTCCCGTTCTGTTCTGTTTTGTTGTGTTTAATTTTACTTCCTTTTAAAGTAACATTTTATTTTATTTTATTTTATTTTATTTTATTTTTTTGGTACCGGGGATCAAACTCACGACCTCGTGCTTGCCAGGCAGGCGCTTAAGCCACTGAGCTAAATCCCCAGCCCTAAAGTAACATTTTAAAAAAATTAAGCTACTTATTTGAAAGTAGCTATTTAACTTCCACATCACTGGCACAGTACACATTTTGCCTGCCACTTTCAAAACCTCCAAGACTGTCCTCTTCCAGTATGGATTCAATCTATGTTACTTTGGCAGCTAAAGCATTCAGGGATAATTTAAATATATTCTCATACAACTTTCCACACAAATATTACCCAATGGCTTTGCTCCTCCAAATTTCTAACAAAATAACTCTTCTCTCAATGATTTCTTGAGGATAGTTACTTTGTGACATTTGCTGACCAAGTTTTCTTGCTTAGCTAAGTTCTACATTTTACGAGGACCTGCACAGAGTGAAGTCCTGCTGCTTTTACATTTCTTGACTCACTGTTCCAACTGCACTACCCTTCCTGGTCCCCAACATGCTGGATGGGGTCCCTCCTGAGCTTGCTGTCCCCTCTGCTCTGTCACAGTGGCTTATAGGTCCCCACACACGGTCTTGGGCACGACCTCTGTGCACAGGTGACCTCTCTGAAGCTCACAGGCATGTGATCCTCAAGAAAGCACTGCCTGTACCAAAGCTCAATGAATACATGACTCATACAGAGTATGACGGGCTGGAGGAGGCAGGGCTCAGTGGGGCATTTTGCCAAGCATGTGGTGAGCCCTGCACTTGGGCCTGGTGGAAAGGAAAAAGATGCCCACAGCTACATGGGAAGCAGAGATTCCCATGGCAGTGAAAGTAAGTATCTTTATCTCCCTGTTGAGAAAAAGTGCAGGATGCTTTATCAAAGGAAGACCACTTTTTGGATGAGTTACTAAGCAACGCCTTGCCCAAACCCTCTACGCTAAAGCTATGGGGACTTGTGGTAGAGAAAAAGTGAGGAAGGCATGCAAGACTCACTCTTAGCATCCTGAGAAAAAACTGAAAATCCATTTCCCATAGAAACAATGTCACAGACAGCAGACAGGAAACCAGTCACTGGCAAGAGAAAGATGTGGGCCTGAGAAAACAGACCTTCCAAGGAGAATTTACCCTTGGGAACACAGGCTGTGAAGATGAGGCTGCCTGCCCTTCTCACAGCAGACTGACCAATCAGGGAGTGACCTGCAGGAGCCTCTGGCCTCCTGCACTGGGCATGGGGAGACCAGCAGAGCACAGTGCAGGGGCTGGGGCTGGAATGCAGCTCAGTGGGAAAGTGCTTGCCTAGCAAGTGTAGTTCCATCCCCAACATCACAAAAATAAACCATTTTTTAAAAACATAAAAAACAAAGTTAGATATCACAGTTTGGTAAAGGACAATATACAAGTAAGCTTGGTGGCACATGCCTATCTATAATCCTATGCCTATCTATAATCCCAGCATTCTGGGAGGCTGAGGCAGGAGGATCTTTAGCTCAAACCCAGCTTGGGCAAGAACTTAGTGAGATCCTGATTCAAAAATAAATAAACAAACTAGGGATGTAACTCAGTGTGAAGGCCCTGGGTGCACCCCCTAGTACCAAAAATAAAACACAAAAAGGACAAGCATATAAAACTCAACAAGCCAGCATAATGGCACACGGCTGGATCCCAGCACTCAGAAGGCTAAAGCAGGAGGAGCACTGCAAGTTTGAGGACACCTTGAGCTATATAGTGCGTTCCAAGTCAGTCTGAACTACATAGCAAGACCCTTTCTCACAAAAACAAAGCAAAACAAAACAAAAACATAACCATGTTTTACAATAAGGGTAAGTGACATTTTACTTTGGTACAGACAATTCCAAAAAAACTTAGAGCATATTAGAATCCAAAACATATAAAATATAAATGCTAAATAAACAGCATGATAATTAACTTTATCTAATGCTACAGGGCCTTGTGCATAAATAAGCTACTCTTAGAAGTTTCAGGGAAATAGTCCATGATGAGTTGGATAGATATAGGGCAGGGTGAAGATGAAATTGGATTTGATTGGATGAAATGGATTGAAACACTATGAACAAAAAAGTAGGACTGAGCTTTCAATATCTCCTAGTTGTACAAACCTTCCTACCTACCTTCTCCATTCCTGTGATACGGATTGTACTCACACACTGAAGAATCAGAAACAAAGCAAGGTTAGGCTAACAGGGACAGGAAAGTATTCAAAAATATTTTCCCTGCTGACACTATCAAAGTAACCTCTGGCCTCCTCTCTTGTTGGTATTAACAGATTTGAAGTTTGGGCCTTGTTTTGTTCTTCCTAACTAACCTACAGATTGCTATTCCTCCAGCCAATCAACCTGCAGCACTGGCACTCCGAAGGTGAGGGACAGGAGCCGACTTTAACTCTTTCTACCCTGGGTGGCAGTCCCTTCCTTCTGAGGCATGCTGGGCTTCAGTCCAACACATCTTCCTTTCCAGCCGGTCCCGCCGACCTTATGTCTCTTGGGAATCCTGGATTCGCATCTGCTCCCAACTCCACACAGATTTCCAATTCAGATAATCCATTTCAAAGATCACAACCCTATCAAAATCAACTCCAACGGAAACATTTACTCAAGCCAGCTGTTATCACACTTTAGGAACCCAGAATCACAGGGCGAGCTAGTTAAACACAACTGGTTTCCACTTCCCACCCCCACCCCCCTCCACCCCATCGTTTTTGATTCTTTAAAAAGCTGGGTCGAAGCCCCATAATTTGCATTTCCAACAAGTTCCCAGGTAGCATTGACGTTTCTGGCCCTGGGCAACACTTTGAGAATCCCCAATTCAGGAATATTCTTTCATGTTTCCGTGTTATCACAACCTCAAACCGCCTGCTCTCTTTCCAAAGGGTAGACCTTAATTTTGAACCTTTTAGTAAGAGGTCAATGATAAAATGTCAGGGATGAGGTCAAGGCCTGCTAGAAAAAACGGTGAATGGAGGATAAAACTAAGTCTTAATACATTTTAAGCTTTCAAAAGAACCACCTGGCCTGGTGGGGAGGTCTGTAATTCCAGCTATTCCAGAAGAAGGATGCAGGAGGATCGCAAGTTCCATGAGGCCTGTCTGGGCAACTTAATGGGACCTTGTCTCAAATAAACAAATAAAACAGGCCGGGAGTGCAGCACGAGGGGTCAGTCTCATAAGATAAAATAAGGCTACGAATGTAGCTTGGTAGTTGAGTGCTTACTTAGCAGCAGCAAGGCCCTTGGTTTATCCCCAGTACAGCCAAAATAAAAGAGAAAGGAAGAAAGAAAGATCCCTCCAAACATTAGATGTGTTTGTGGTACAACACAGGAAAGCCGCCTGCTCTTCCCGGAGCTGTCCCCGGACAGCACTGCCCAGAACTGCCACAAACTCTGCCTCTCCGGGTCTAAACAGTGCTGCCCAGCGAGCAGAGGCTGGCGAGGCGATGGGCAGGGTTTCCCACAGCAACACCTAAAAAGGGCTGGCCCCGGAGCAGAGCTGAACTCGGCGCTGGGCAGCGAGTGTCCCGTCCCCGTCCCCCCCAGTCCGCACTCAGGGAGCGGCTCCCGCTCCCGGGAGCGCCGGCCAGAGGCGCGCGGTGGCCGGGACCAACTCGCTGCTGGCCGGCGAGGACCGGCG
>PVJX010002772.1:21729-121586 GCA_004027295.1 Dolichotis patagonum
ACTACCTCACTCCCCGCCCCCCGCCACCGTCGCCACCTGCAACCACTTGCTGTGCCACTCCGACTCCGCGCCCCCTGTCTTCCCTCTCCCCCCCCAACTCGCTCTCCATTCACCCTTTTACGACAGCCGGTGGGAGGCGGGAGAAGAGGAAGCGGCGCCACCTTTACGGCAGCCCCTTTCCCTCGGAGTGAGGCCATGACCGGCTTCTGTAGGCGGCTGCCATAGTTCTGTACGGAAAGTATTCTCCGCTTCTTCCCTCGAGAGGAACACCACGGCTCAGCGTCAACAGGAAGGTGCCATGTTGTTGTACGGAAAACAGTGCCCCGCCCCTTTCCTAGTAGGAGAAACCTGAGCCTGCCTCTTGTTTTATGACAGCTGCTTCCAAATTAAGCGTAGCTAGATTGAGTGACATTTTTAGTTAGTCCAAGAACTGTTTAGGCATCACAACTGAGCCCGTTCTAGGAGAGACTTGGAACCGTGAGATCATGCAGTCTGCAGAACACAGTTCCCTCCCATGTGAGAGCCATCGTTCATTCATTCACTCACTGAACATTTCTTAAACATGTATTTTTAAGCAGAATACTAGGACTTTTAGGAACAAGATGAGTTCGATTCAGGTTAGCATGAAGGAATTCCAATCTAAAAGAACAAAAATATAAAAGATATATTTTTAGAGCATAGAAACATTGAATAGAATTTTGTCAGTTTTGGAAAATTTTCCAGATCCTTTCAGAAAAGTAGTGAAAAGCAAGGAAAAGGGTTACATTATTTCCATCCACTGTAGCCATATATGACCCCACAACTTCAATATAATAAGAACATCAAGTCAGCTTTTCCTCAGTATAATCCAGAAAAGAAAGTTCTAATTGTATATAGTAGTGATGACTGTGAACACAACACAGCTGAGAAGATGCAATTTTTCCAGGAGCCCAAGATAGTTTAGTGCCAGGCATTGTGATGCATGCCTGCAATGAGTCTCAGCTGCTCAAGAGTGTGAAGTAGAACGATCAAAAGTCTGAGGCCAGCCTGGGCAATTTAAGGAGACCTGTGTTCAAAAAAAAGGAAAAGGGCTGGACATATAGCTCAGTGCTTCCTGGGTTCAATTACCATTAAGGAGTGGGGAGGTGTTAATTCAATTAAGTGGGTTTAGTAGAACAGGTAGAAATCATGACAGAAACTTCCCCTCCTGAAACAAGACCCTCCAGTTTGTACCAAAATTTGTAGCAATAAGCTGTGTCTCTGACTGCTGCAAGTGTTACCCCCTTTTTAATCCATTGTCCACACACCCATCAGTGTTTTCTGAAAGGTTAATACTGTCTATCACTTTGATTTTCCATAAATTTCAAGATAAAATGCAAACTCCTGAAAAATCCAGGATCTTAAGAAACATAGTGCTTTTCATCTCTTTCCTTAGCCTTCTCAGAATTTGTGACTGTCTCCTGTACCTCTGAAATCTTAACTCCAATGTCTCTTTTCTAGTTAGAACCTACTCTCTCCCATTCTGCTCTTGTTCTCCAACTCACTCCTTGAACTCTCCTTAGACCACCGTTTCCTGACTACATCTCCTCTCCTTTTAAACTCTCAAGTAACTTCTCAAGCCTTTACCTGACCCACTGTACAAAACTGACACCCCTACACACAGGCATCCTTTTCTCAGACTCAACAGTCCTATTTCAGTCTTTAACATTCTTTAATCAGCACCATTGTCCTTCCTTCAGTGGCTATTCTAAGCCTGGACTCTTCTCAGTCCTTTACCCCACCTCACAGAACCCTTACTCCATAAATCTCTCTTCTATGTATCTTTTCATTAAAGTTATTTGGAGTACTATATGCTCTTTGTTGACAGTTTATAAGATGTTCCCCAGTATTTTCAGTCTCTTTACTGACACAAATTGAACCATTTTAAAAACATTTCCCCTATTTAAAAAAAAAAACTTTTTCAGTTTTCCAGGTATTACTTGTTCTTTTATACTCTTTAGTCCAAAGAATGGTCTTCAATGATTATCTCTACTTCATTACTTCCCATTTTTTCTTCAAGTGATAGCCTCAGGTTTCTTTCCTCATTTCCACTGAAACTGCTGAGCAAATATCAACAGTGATTCCTTCAGATACAAGGCAAGAGATACAGTATTAGTCTTCTAATCAACTCTCTCTCTCAGGTATCTGATGCTGCAATATATTTAAAGACAGGGTTTAAGTCACGGTCTCATTGGGTAGTCCAGGCTGATCTTGAACTCATGGTAATTCTCCTGCCTCAGCTTCCCAAGTGCTGCGATACAAGCATACACCACCATGGCCAGCTATTTTTGTTTTCTTTTAGGGTGCATTCCCAACTGTTTGATTGTTCAGTCACCCAATCCTAATCACATGTGCTTCTCAGGACTTTGTCCTCAGCCTGTTTGTCTTCCAACCATTTTGTTTAGGCATTTCATCCATTTACCTAACTTTAGCCATCAACTTAATGGACACTTCACAAAAATTCTAATTGAGATTTTTCCTTAACCTAGATGCATCCAAATATCTACTATGTTTCTATCCAAATTTTTTAAGGCACATATCTAAAAGTGAAATCTGGTAGCACTAAAGAAGATCGTTTTGTGGTGAGGATAGATGTGATGCAATTATTCTGATAACATAAACAAGTAGTGACACCACCAAATGCTGCTAAGGACATTGAGAAGCTGGATTATTCATACATTAGTACAGCAGACAATCATATAGCACTTTGGAAAACATCTTGTAATTCTTCTTAAAATAAGTATGCAACTACCATATGACCCGAAATTATACTCCTGAGCAATTACTCCAGAGAAATGAAGGTTTGTGCTCACACAAAACTTGCACGAGTCAGGTGTGATGGCACACACCTGTAATCCCAAATTATTCAGAAGGCTAAGGCAAGAGGATCACAAGTTTAAGGCCAGGCTGGACCATTTAGCGGGACCTTGTCTCAAAATTTAAAAATATAAAAAGGGAATGTACCTCAGCAATCCCACACTCAATGCCCAGTACCACCACCACCATCAAAAAAATAAATAAAACTGCACATGATAGTTTACAGACATTTTATTCATTACAACCCTAAACTGGAAATACAGATGTACTTCTGTGAGAGATGGTTAAATAAATCGGGATCCATTTATACCATGGAACACTCCTGAGCACGAAACGGAATGATATATGCAACAGCCTAGATGAACCTGCAAGTTTTTGTTGAGTGAAAGTCAACCCACTTCCTTAAAATTAAAAGTAATTTCTAGAACAGAGCTGTAGTTTCTGAGGAATATGTGTGTGACTAGGAAGGGCAGCTGGTGGGCCTCTGGGGGGTGGGAATGTTCTGTACCTTAACTGTGTCAATATTACTGTCTTGGTTGTAGTACTGCAAAATAGCATGCAAGATATTAGCCCTGAGAGGACCTGTATAAAAGAACTCAGGACCGATCTGTCTGTACTTCTTACAGCAGTGTATGAACCTGCAGTTATTTCAAAATAAACATGTTAGCTAGAACACATACTTTAAAAGTCCATGTTTCCATGAAAACTTTTTATGGTTTGGCAGACTCAGTGACACCAAGTTATTACAAAACAAAGCTATCAAATTAGGGGTAAAAGAAAGTCAGAGAAGAAACCACAGGGTGTCAGATTTTACATTCAAGATTTCTTTACTTTGAAAATACCTTGCCCTAAACCATCTCCCATGGGCGCACTGTTGAGTGCCCTCTTCTCTTATTACTTTGCACAAGAGGATTTGTGTACTTCTAGGTAGCCTCACTTTGTTTCAGGCAGGACTTGAATGAGACATGGTGTCCTGTTATATCAGGGTTTGATTATGGACCTCATCTCTCTGCCTGTTTCCCCATTTGCTTCCAAGATCTGCAGTGGGCACTTAATGAGATAAGCACGCTACTCACAACACAGCTCAACAAATGTGTACTGCTAACACTGCAGCCTGTCTAGGAGAGAAGATATACCTCATTCAGTCTTTGATGAGAAAGACGTAAGACACAAACCTGTACAAAATAGGCAAGCTCTAAGTACTGGGTGAATATATACATGAAAGCATGTGAGAGACAAAGAGTCTGAAACAGGATATAAGCAGTAGGAATAAAGAAAGATGCGAGACACTTCACAGGCAGAATCAACAGGAATGAGTGTCTAGTTAGGCGGGCACACACATAACTAAGGGAGGCCAGTGATTGTAAAGGCTGAAGATTTGCTAACCTATGGAAATCACTGACTATGGAAAATGTAAAGTAGATGTTGGAATAAAGATAAGGTTGGCTTTGGACACAATATACTAGGAGCTCTTTCACTTTATACAGCTAGAGAATTCTGGTGAGCAATTAGAAATCCACATCTATACTTGCGAAAGAGCTGAGGAGGGAAAAGAAACAATGGTAGAAAAGGAAGGAGTCAAGGAGAGTGTCAGAGAATGGTGAGTCATCTGTGTACACAGGGCATTTGACACCGCAGACATGATGGCATGGCATGACCCTAGAATGCAGTGTAGAGGGAAAATCACTGGCATGATTACAGCCCCAACTGCAGAAAGTAATTTTTACTCCAAGCACTGGTACTGTGGCCTTTTTTGAGATTTAACATTTTAGTCACCAAAATGGAATATCACATGGTTGTCCTCCCCATCTGTTGGCACCAGCTCATCTGTTGGTCTGTTAGGAGGTTGGAATCTAGTCCATATGGTAAAGAGAAAATGGGAGTCAAAAACCAATGTATAAAAATTTCTAACTTTAATAGTGATTCTTTTAAACCATGTTATATAATCTATAAGCAAATAGTATAAAGTTTATACTTACATACTTGTTTCCAAAATGTTTATATTGGCAGAACGCTGCACCATAGGACCTGACATATGTGCAAGAGCATCTATGTGCGTGCCCAGCACAGGAGGAGAGAACCAGGAGATTGGCCTCTGCCTGACAGGTGCCACCACCAGAAGGCCATGTCCTGCAGGTGGCCAGTGTGGGCAGAGAGAACCAGATCCGCCTTCACTCTCAGGGAGCTGCCACCAGAAAGCTCCTTCCTGCAGGCAGCCAGCAGCAGGGACACACACAGCCAGGTAAGCGCTGTGCATCTGTAGGCCACCATTAGAGGCCCTTGGTTCCTTCAGGCAGCCATCACCCCCTAGCAGAATCAGACAAACTCACTCCTATGTGTCTGCCACCATCATGGGAGTCCCAGTGTAGACATACAGACTGAGAGAAGCAGCCCCACCTCCATGCACCCTGATCATCAGCAAAACCAGTGTAGCTACATAGGTCTAAAGAAGCCTGCTCCAAACCCTACTATCTCCCTGTAAATCTGGAATTAGAGGAACCCAGGTGCCTGTCTCATCCCCTACACTGCCTAGGGTCAGCCAATACACCAACCCAGGAAATGCCTGGGGCCCCACAACTAGTTTGTTGGGAGGAACCCAGGAGAATGTCAAGGAGCAAAAGGCAAACTCAGACTTCCAGCCCACACAGAATAAGTCTGGGAGATACATTCATGGAAGAAAACAGAAGTCACACACCTGAAATCTCTGAGAGGATAGCAACTGAAGTAAGGAAACAACTTCATGAGATTGTAAAAGCAGTCAAATCAGAAATAATGTCTCAGGTAAAAGAAGAAATCACAAAGAATTGTTCAGTAGGTCTAAAGACAGACAATAAAGAGGAGCACAGGAAAATTATGGAAACCTTGAATAAATGTAGAAAGGAATTACAATGTATGAAACAGATTCAAAAAGAGATGCAGGAAATTAAAAATTTAATCGAAGGCTGGCAAAAGCACTTGAAAGATATTGAAGATAGACTTTCAAACCTTGAAGACAGGATTACAGCTAGTGATCATAAAAGGAAATATCTCTTAAAAATAACAGAGAATCAGGAAATAACTCAATGGCTGCAAGATGATTCAAAGAAGCATAACTTAAGAGTGATAGATGTAGGTGAAGAAGCAAGGGTCAACACAAATGAAATTAAAAGGATATTCACAGAAGTATTAGAAGAAAACTTCCCAAACATGGGAAATGGATCTAGCATGCAGATAAGTGAGACATATAGGACTTCTAGCCATAACCAAAGTAAATCTATACTCAGACATATAATAATCAAGATCCCAGAAGTTCAGCACAAGAATATTAAAAGCTGTTAGAGAAAAGAGACAGTGTATAGAGGAAAACCAATCAGAATCACAGCAGACTTATCAACACAAACCATCAAGTCAAGAAGAATTTGGAGTGAAGTGTTTCAAACCCTGAAAGAAAACAACTTCCAACCCAGATTGATCTACCCTGCAAAACTATTTTTCAAAATTGATGGAAAAATAAGATACTTCCATGTTAAAGAACAATTGAAGGAATTCATGACTACCAAACCAACGCTACAGAGAGTGCTAAAGGATATTCTACAGAGAGATAAAGATGACCATGGTTCCAGGAACAGCAGCAGAGGAGGATCACAAGACAGGCAACTGAAGGGGAAAAGTGCAGGGCCAACAACAGGAGGATAGCAGGGCAGAGACAAACCAATGTATGCTGGTTGTAACCATTAATGTAGATGGCCTCAGGTCAGCAATAAAAAGAAACACAGGGAGAGTGGATCAAGAAACAAGATTCATCGATACAATATACACAAGAAATATATTTAACTGGAAAGGAAATTCATAGACTGAGAATCAAAGGAAGAGTGGAGCCAGGGATTTAGCTCAGCAGCATAAGCACCTGCCTGGCAAGCACAAGGTCGCCAGTTTGATCCCTGGTACCAAAAAAAACACCCCAAAACAACAACAAAAACAACCAAACAAAAAAAGCAAGAGTAACTTGCCCACCAACCGCAGAATGGATAAGAAAGATGTGCTATTTTCACACCGTGGAAAGCTACCCAGCTATAAAGTAGAATAATCTCAAGGCTCCTTTAAGTAAATGGACACAATTGAAGATCATGTTCATGGCTGAAACAGTTAGAACTCATACATATGACCCCTAGCATAAGAAACAGAAGGAGTTACTGGGATCTAAAAGCAAAACAGTTAATGTAAGAGCAAAGGGGAGAAAATACCTGGGAGGGAAAGGTGGAAACTATGGTCAATTTCTTATTGTCTTATCTTGAACTCTTGCATTGTTTACATAATTTTGTTAGGTTTGGCTTTTTTCTGTCTTGTTAGATTCTACGCTGTCAGATGGTAGGAGCGACTATTTTGAACATAATGGGACATATTATGGTAATCATGGTTTCCTATTATATTGCTTTGAAGTCTCATAATGCTTTTATTAATTGGCTTGATTGGTTTTATTGTTTTGATTTTACTATGTGTAATGGTATAAAAAAAGGTATTTTGAAGAAAACAAGACATTATGATAGCCATTGCTGACTATTATCTTGCTTTGAAGTCCTACCATGCTTTTGTTCTTTCTTGTTTTGATTGGTTCTATCCTGTTGTGGTTTGGTTTTATTACGTGTGATGGTATAGACAAATTTTTGAGGAAAATGAGATATTATAGTAGCCATTGTTCATTTTCTGTTTTCTGGTTTTGATGTTCTGTAATGCTTTCATTCTTTTGAATGGTTTTATACTATATTGTTATGTTTGATATTAATGTGTGTGAAGGTATGTTCAACTATTTCAAAGAAAAGAGACATTATGGTAGCTACTGTTGATGTCTGTTTGTCTGGTTGTGCTGTTGCTTACAGTGTTCTGTTCTGATTTGCTTTGTTCTGTCTTGTTTTATTCTCTTTAAAATTAAAAAAAGAGCATCTATGTGCCTCTTGTAAACATTTTAAATAAATAGCAATCTCCTTTAAAACAGCACACGTAACCAGAAGCCTCCAGACTTTTCTAAAAGAACGTGACAGACCTCACAGAAGAAGTGTTTTGTGAGCTAAGGTAACACGGTTACAACTTCTGAACAGACCCAAGCAACTCACTTTCCCAGAGATCATAATGACTGGTGTGGTGGGAAGGGAAGGTACAGATGTAGTACTAGTGGGACAAAACCTTCGCTTTCAAAGGTTTTTTTGCCCCTTGAAAATGTTTCTTCATCTCCTCAAGCTTCCCTGAAAATGGAGACATCCCACTCTTTGGCTTCAGAACCTGGAAACCATAGTTCATGATGACCTCCATGGAGCCCAACTTCACAAAGTGTGGTTTGCCACAGTGTAGGTGAGTAGTGCACCAAACACACATACTCACAAGACAGCAGAGCACATAGTAAAAGCAGTGGTACCAGAGGACACAGCTCAAAATGACACTGCAAGAAAGCCCCAAGCTGTACGTGGCCAGGGAGAGCCCCCTAGGGCTTGGCCCTCCTGCTAGTAACCTTCAAGAGCCAGTCTCTGAGTGCCTGTCTACATTACCAGGGCCACTGTGAGGACCAAATAAGTTTACAAGCAGATCATGAGACAAGTGCAAGTATTAGTGAAAGGCAAGTGGATACTTAAGCTTTGGGGTAAAACTCTTTCACATGTGACCTAAGGTTTAATAATTAAGCTTGTATGCCTGTAATCTCAGCATTCAGGAGGCTGAGGCAGGAGGATCACCTCAAGTTCAAGGCCAGCCTGGGCTCCATAGTTGAGTTCAACTACATAGCAAGACTCTGTCTCACAAAAATAAGGACATAAAATAAAGCCAATATACTCTATCCAAGACAGGGCAAGTATCATACCAATCTACTGTTTTTATCTTTTACTTTAACAAAAAGAAGTATGTACATTTCAAATTGAATAGTAAGATCCAAACTAAAAAGTAAAGTTCTTTCTCTCTTCTAACAATCCCCAAAGCCTGTCCCGAAGGGAAACACTATCAAATTCTTTGTATATCCTCCCAGGGAGGGAAAAAAAAAAAAATCAAGTAATCAAATACATGCTTTTAAATTTTTTCAAAGTGAGATACTGAGATAGAGTCTGCTCTGTACCTTTCCACTTGGTTTTGATAGCGTAGCTAACGCTACACAAATCACTTTTGCATGGCATAATTTCAAAACTACAGATTTTTAACAATGGAATTTCTGAGTCAAAATCATGTATTTTGATAGTTACTACCAACTTACCTTCCAAAAACATACCAGTTTTATTCCCATCTACTGTGTGAATGTCCATCTCACTTGCGTTCTTGCCCAAGTATGGATTTTACAACTTTATGTATGCTTCTTAGTAATTTTTGTAGGCATGAAGTGCCTCACTGCATTAACTTCCCTTTTTAAAAAAGTTTCTTCTCATTAGAATGGTCTTTTGTCTTTCAAGTTTTAGGAGATAAATGTGTGTCATGCTGACTTACCCTACACAGCATGTGGATTTTGCATTCCACTTAGCTCTTGTGTATCCCAGCTCACTGGTGTTCCTCCCTCTGTTTTTGTTGTTGTTGTTGTTGTTGTTGTTGTTTTTTGGTACCGGGCATCAAACTCATGGCCTTGCACTTGCCAGGCAGGTGCTTAAGCCACTGAGCTAAATCCCTGGCCCTCGGTGTTCCTCCCTCTGAAAGACCTGGGACTGTCATGAAACCCAAAGTCAACCAGCGCCCCCTTACCTCAGCACTGACAGCTCCTAATGCACTTTTGGTGCCCCATTTTTTCAGTGTGAACAGTCAGCCAATTATCACAAGACTCTGAGCAAATATGATACAGATAAGAAACAGAACAAACAGTAAGAAAGAGACTACATAGGGAATAAAACTTAAAAGGGGAAAAAAATCTCTGTCCTTGAGCATAAAGTTAAAATGCTGTAAGACTAAAAAATCAAAGAAATCTTCCAGTAAGCAGAATTCTGAAACAAGAAACAATTCCAAAGAGATTTAGTTTATGAATAGTAACACTTAGATGGAGGACAAAAAAGAAGTGTGATAGGAATCAAAACACAAGTTGAGATTTACCCACAGAGGATGAAATTAACATGTCTGATGTGTCTCAACATCTCTCCTTTGTAGGCCAGCACCAGGTCCAAGTGAACTAACCCTGGCATTTGGAAGACTAATAATTAGCAAGGTATGAGACATCTGAAATAGTGTTTGAGAAACACAGAATCAGTGAGCCCAGGTCCTCTTGGTATTGGTAGCAGATGATAGTATTTTACAATCTGGCATTCACTGTCTAGCACTACTAACAAATGAGCTGCATTCATCAGTGGTCAATACTTGCCCAAAAGCTAAAAACTAAGACAAAGCTATCGTGGCCTCATCACTAAACTGGTCAAAAAGATAACCCCTCAAGATACAAAATTAACACACAAAAATCAATAACTTTCCCATATACCAATAATGAACCTGTTGAGAAAGAAATGAGAAAAATAATTCTATTCTCAATAGTTGAAAAAAAAAAAAAAACACCTAAGAATCAACCTAACCATGAAGGTGAAAGAAGAGACATAGAATACAAAGGCAATTCTGGGCAACAAAGGCAAGGCAGTGGGTATCACAAGCCTGAACTTGAAATTATACTGGAAAGCTACTGTGATAAAAACAGCATTGTACTGGCAAAAAAACAGACCCAAGAATCAATGGAACAGATCAGAAGATGCAGAAACAACTCCAGACATACTCAAGTTACCTTATCTTTGACAAATGGAGTCAAACACCTTTACTGGAAGAAAGCTTCTTTAACAAATGGTGCTGGAAAAACTTGCCCTGTACATTCCAAAGACTCAAATCGGACCTATGATTCACCATGCACTAAACTGAATTCGAAATGGATCAAAGATCTAAATATTAAAACAGAGACATTAAATGTGCAGAAGAATACAACAGAACTCATGAAGATATTGGTGTAGAGAAAGTCTTAAACAAAACCTCAATC
This sequence comes from Dolichotis patagonum, assembly GCA_004027295.1. Lineage (NCBI taxonomy): Eukaryota > Metazoa > Chordata > Mammalia > Rodentia > Caviidae > Dolichotis > Dolichotis patagonum. Next base: position 32,513 of record PVJX010002772.1, read on the forward strand.
ACACAGGAAGTATCACAAAGAATAACTGGGATCTCATCTTATTTTTAAAGTTTTTTTGCACAGCAGGAGAAACAACCAACGGAGTGAAGAGACAACCCACAGTGTGAGAGAAAATGTTTGCCACTGTTCCTCAGACAAAAGATTACTACCAAGAACATATAAAGAACTCAAAACAGTGAGGATACCCCCCCAAAATTTAAAGACCCAATCCAAAACTGGACATCTGAGATGAATATATAATTCTGTGAAGAAGTACAAACAGAAAATATATGAACAAATGTTCAACATCACTGGTCATTCAAGATATGCAAATTAAAACAACACTGAGATTCTATCTCACTCTAGAAAGAATGGTTATTATCAAGAAATCAATCAATAACAAATGCTAGAGGAAAAACGAACTCTTTTCTACTGTTGGGGGGAGTGTAGACTGGTCCAATCACTGTGGAAATCAGTGTGGAGATTCCTCAAAAAACTAGAACTAGAGGTTCCATTTGACCCAGGTTTTCCCCCTCTGGGTATCTTCCTGAAAGAACTAAAAGCACCATACCACAGCGATACATGCACACTCATGTTTATAGTGGCAGTCTGTAATAGCCACATCTTGGAAACAGCCAAATGTCCATCAACTGGTGAACAAATAAAGATGTGGGGTTTTTTTATACAACAGAGTACTACTCTGCCATAAACAAGGATAAGCTTGAGCTATTCCTAGGTAAATGGATGCACCTTGAGACCATACTCTTCAGTGAAATAAATCAGACTCACGTGTGTAAATACCACTTGTTTCTCTGATGTGAGAAACAGAATGTATAAGTAAGGGCCAAAATGTATATTAGGTACTGTGAAAGAGGAACAAAAGGTTCATATGGGAGGGGGAATAAGAGAGGAGCCAGGGGAAAAGAAAGAAAAGGAGAAGTTAAAAACAAAAAAAGAAGAAGAAAAGAAAGAGAGAGAGAAAAGAAAAAATGGAAACGAAGCTTTTGTAAATGGGGAGGGGAGGGGGTTGAAAGGTGGGTGGGGCATGAGAAAAAGAAGTATCAAGTTATCTGGTAGAGACAAATTCTCTCTGATGAATGAGATCATTCTATATATACAAAATGTACCAATAAAATCTGACTAAAAAAAATTGCAGAGCACTTAAAGATATTACAGACATCAGAAAATGCAAAGATATCCCTTGTTCATAGATTCACAGAATCAAAATTGTCAAAATGGCCACATTACCAAAAGCAATCTGCAGAGTCAATGTGATCCATATTAAAATACCAGTATCATTCTTCACAGAACTAGCAAAAATAATGTTAAAATCATTTGGAAACAAATAACCCAGAATGGCCAAAGCAATCTTGAGCAAAAAGAGCAAGGCTGGAGGCATTATAATGCCCAACTGCTGATTGTAAGACCAGAGTAACAAAAACAGCATGGTACTGGCACAAAAACAAATATATAGAGTAATGGAATAGAACAGAAGACAGAAAAAAACCCATGTAACTACGACCACCTGAATTTTGACAAAGGACCCAAATACATACACTGGGGAAGACTCAGCCTCTATAACAAAGCATGCTGGGAAAAATGGATTTCCACATGCAAAAGACTGAAACTAGATCTTTACCTGTTATCCTCACTAAAATCAGATCGAAATGTATTGAACATTCCACCAAGACTGGAAACCTTGCAACTCTGGGAGAAAACGGGAAACACATGAAGCCACAGGCACAGGCGAAGACTGCCTGAACAGGACTCCAGTAGCACAGCAAATTAAGTCAGCAAATAGACCTGTATCAAATTAAATTTTCTGCACAGTGAAAGAAACAACACAGTGAAGGGATAGTCTCAGAATGGGAAAAAAATCTTTGCTGGCTACTCTTCTGATAAGAGGATTAGTATCTAGAATATACAAGTAATAAATGAGCATATGAAGTAAACAGAGAATTCTCAAAACAAATACCCTATATGAAAAAACGTTAAACATTCTTAGCCATTAAGGAAACGTAAATGTAATTACATTGATATTCCACTTCACTCCAGTCAGAATGGCTATCATAAAGAATATAAAACAACTGGAAAAAAAAAAAAGAAGAACTTTGGCAAAGATGAGGACAGAAAGGAAATTCTTTTATACTGTTGATAGGAATGTAACCTGGTACAACCACCATGGAAATCAGCATGGCAATTCCTCAAAAACACTCAAGGAAAGTATATCATTTGATCCAGACATGCCACTTCCTGGTATGTTACTGGAACAATTAAAGACAATATGCTACAGTGATCTATGCATACCCACAATGCACAATAGCTGAGCTGTGGGAAGAAGCTACATGCCCCTCATCAGAGGAATGGATAAAGTGTGACATATGGAGAACACAGCGTCATTCATTCATACTGAAGAATGAAATCTTGTCATCTGCAGGAAAATGGATGGAACTAGAGACCACTATATTAAACAAAAGAAACCAGCCCCAGAAAGTTAAAAATTGCATGCTTTTTCTTATGTAAAAAAAATCTAAAAGTAAGTAAATACAAAACAGAGAGAGGACAGAAAATGAGAAAATAGTCTTCTAGTGATAGGAAAGGGAACTAGGGGAATGGGGGAAGAAAAGCAGGATAATGATAATGAAAGTAATCAAAATGTTATATGCATATACCAACATACCATCACAAATCTCATTATTCTGAACTACTAATATGTACTAAATCATAACAAATAACTCCTAAGATAGATGCAGTAGTTAAGCAGAGGACCTAGAAAGAAAAAACTTAAGTTTTTCATCAAAATTATTTAGTGTTTGGGAGTTGAGGGGAGAATTCGTACAAAAACACTTTGTGTATGTCAACAATTATTTCACCTTCTAAACTGTGTAAAATACCATACCAATTATGACAATGATCACAACAGAACATCAGATCATTAAAGCTAAGGAGTTAAATTTGTAAACATAAAATATTCAATCAGTGAAGGATTATGAAAATACAGCTGTTAAGAGGTTGAGAAACTTTTAAAAAATGGGATGGTTGAGCTAGGAATGATGGAACACACAATCACAACTACTTGAGAGATTGAGGCAGAAGGATCCAAGTTTGAGGCCAGCCACAGAAATACAGACTTTGAGAAACAAAGAAACAAAACACCTGGGGCTACAGCTCACTGGTAGCTTGTGCAAAGCTCTGGGATCAATAGACATTACAAGTTTTTAAAGGGAAAGGGGGAATTAATAGATAATTGGTAGAAGGGACAAGTGAGCAAACCTTTCAAACTTCCTGCTTTCACTATTTGCATTTACTCACTGAATAATGTTAGATACTACTCAGTGGCTCACATTTCCTGGACATGCGAAGAAGCCACTTAGAAAAAGGCTGAGTCATGAATGCACTCCCATTGGCCAGAACCACCAGTGATTCAAGCCACCCAACAGTGAGACAGGAATTATGGCCTCATTGTGAATGTGTCAAAGCAGTAGAAAACATAATGGCTAGACCTGATGACCAACTGTTCTTAAACACCAAGTTTTGCCTTCAGTAATTTAATCAAATTACTGATTTTCACTATACTTTATGCTCTGGACGTAAAAGCCAAGCCATCACTAATTTATTTAAGTGGGACACTAATAGCCCTAACCCACAAACTATCTACTTACCATGAGACAAAAAAGTTCTGTTAAATAGTGACCCACATCCAATCCTTTATCTAGGCTATGGGGCTTAGCTGGTGAACCTATACTTAGCTCAGAAACATTAACTTTCATACATATAGGACTTTTATGCCACCTTCTTGAGAGTAACTAGCGCCTCACACTGAGGGGAGCACCAAAGTCTCTGCCTTATCCAGGCACCTGGTGGCTAAGAGCACCTTCCAGTCCTTAGCAGAATCCTTAAAACTGCAACAAAATGTATTTTCAGACAATTTCTTCAAGTAACTGAGGCATAAAATATTTATGATTTTTTTTTTTTTTGGTACCGGGGATCGAACTCACGACCTTACGTTTGCCAGGCAGGCGCTTAAGCCACTGAGCTAAATCCCCAGCCATTTATGAAGTTATTAAAGCTGAGAAAAGCATACAAGCTGAAACCATGCAGTCTGAGAAGAGCTTATATCCAGAGTAATGCTATACTCCAGTGGTGCCCACTGTCCTGTGTAGGACAGTACACAAAGAATCCAGCAGTGTTCCCAACGAGGAAAGATGCTGAGGCCCAGGTATCTAGTGAATGGGTATGTGACAGTAAGTCTTTCAGATAGGTATGTTCTTGGCTGAATTTCATAACTACTCCCATTTATATGTGGGGAAAGTCTTTAAGAATAACTAAAGGGGTGGTGATTTAGCTCAGTGGCATAAGCGCCTGCCTGGCAAGCACGAGATTATGAGTTTGATCCCTGGTACCAAAAAAAAAAGAATAACTAAAAAAAGATAGATCTTAAGGTTTCTTTATCCAAGATCAGTTTTACAAAGAGGCCCAACAGCACTGCCTGACCACAAAAACTGTATTCTGATGACTTCCTCAAATTAAATCAAGGATACACTAAAAAGCACAAGTCTTCCTGATGGTGGATCAGAGTATTTCCTGCGTATCTCCTACTGTACCTTATATTAGTGTACATGAAGTAAGTACCCAAAGAGAGCTAACTAAGGAAGCATATGGCCTGCAAAAAGGAGAGCTGCCTCAAGGATAATGTGTGATTTGACTCATGGACAGCAAATCTTGTAACAAATGAGATATGACAGAGAAAAGTAACCCTAGAAGGAACGGTAACATATAAAACTCTTACTTTAAAGTAATAGCATGAACTCATGAAAAAATAGCTATTCAAGAGTTATCATTAATAAATTCTAAAACTTTCGCATATTACCCCTCAACTAAATGTTCAATCAAATGGGAACAAATGAAGGTGCAGGTAACTTTTTTATTGAGGCACAACAAGGCATTATAACTTGCCTGAACTTGAGGCAGTCAGTTTAGTAAGCTGAACATTAATACAGTAAAGGATTAAGTGCAAACAATATACATTCACAGCTTGACTAGCGAGGCTACATCACAATTTATAAAGTGCCAGATTAGTGCTAATTGTCATTCAACTTGAAAATTTTCACCTGGGGAGGAAAACAAAAAAGTGAGGACCTCCTCCTTCCTCTAGAAAGAATATATTTTCTTAAGCCATCAGTCACTAGGTCAAGAACTACTTTTCCTTCAGTCCCACTAATTTGAACACCATCCTTTTACTGTCAACTTTGCACTGACTTTCAATCTTGATAAAGAAGATAGCCTGAAAATGTAGAATATTTCCAACTGCTCCCATAAATTGCTCCCCTGTGCAGACGTAACCATATCTGGTCTCCCTGGAAGAGCTGAAGAACTGCATGATTGCTAGCAGTTTCATGGTCTGGAGCACCATCATTGGCATAGGCTGACACCAAGACCTCCTCATTCTTCATGAGGTTGACGTAGAGCGGCACATTCACCGCCAGCTTTAGCATGTGGAAAATGAAAACGTAAGTGCCATTCACCGGGCAACTGAATCTACCAAGCTGAAGATCAAACGTCTCTCCCAAGTTGTTCAGAAGAAGATCAAACACGATGGGCTGGTCTAAGGTTCCAGGGGCCAGGTTCGAGGTTCTGGCTGCTGAGAAGGCAACTCGCATCTGCTGAGGCAGGGGATAGATGTGTACTGGCAGTAGGGTGGCTGCGGGGTTTGTCACTGGCACATCCACAGGCGTCATGCTACGGGAGTCTCCTTGACCAGAGTCACCACTGTTGAAGGTTTCGTTGTCTCTTTCAGGGCTGCTCACCTGAGAAGAATCACTCCACCCTGCTGTTTTATTAGCAACAGTGAGTTTCTCATAATGAAGCAGTTAGCTTTGAACACAATATTTAACATTAGTCGGCTACTGAAACACAGACAAAGACATGTTTTATAGTATATTCCAAAACAAAGGCAATAAATGCAACTAAATTAAACTTCTCTAGATTTTTCTGGTAATAGATTTTGATAATACTGTCTAAAGCCAGAAGGGACCTAGATAATTTTGTCTAATGCCTTTTTTTAAGGTTAAGAAATGTGTCTCATAAAAGTTGGGTAACTTACCACAACCAGTTAAGATAAGCAAAAACTAAAATCCAAGTTGGACAGTTTTTACTTTTTCTCTTAACCATAATTCTCAGTCAGCTAACTGCTTGGTAATCACCGTTCTACTCAAAGTAGCTAATACAGAAACAAACACTCCAGAAAACTTGTATTATGTAAAAGAAACTAACTTTTAGAGCTACTGGCTAATACTCTTAAGTAAAATAAATCAGATACACATGTGTAAACACCACATTGTTTCTCTGGTATGAGAAACCAAAAGTATAAATAAGGACCAAAATGTGTAATCGGTATTGTGACACAGGAAGAAATGTTCAAATGGAGAGGGGAACAAGAGGAGGAAGGGCGAAAGCAAAGTTAAAAAAAAAAAAAAAAAAAAACCTTCTGGCTGCTATTCATTCAAAGATATTCTGATATGGTCCTAAGCACCATGATGGATGCTTGCTTGCTTATTTATTTATTTATTTATTTACTGGGGCAGGGACCAATGAGACAGAGTCTTGCTCTGTAATTCAGGTCTTAAACTTACTATGTAGCCCATGCTGCCTTCAAATTCACACCAATCCTCCTGCCTCAGCCTTCTGAGAGTGAGATTGCAAGTGTGCCCCACCATGCCCAGCAAATGCTTATTTCCAAATTAAGGGAGCAAACCATTTGCTCACATAACTAAATAATGTCAATGTCCATAAAAAAAGTTAATGTCTTAAGTACAAGACTAAAACATTGACTGGATATAATTAAAGGCTTTGTGAATACTGCCCACTTTCTCAAAGTGAAAAGACTACTTTCCTATGACAAAACTAGTTATCATCATTAATTTATTTCTCAGTTACACTGAATCTTTTACTAGCTGGTTTACATTTTTTAAAGTATTATTCAGTATACTGCTTTTGCTTCAAGTCATTGTGTCTTTTATTTTTTTTTTTTTCCAAACAAAGTCTTGCTATGTAGCACAGTCTGGCCTTGAACTATGCAGCCCAGACTGGCCTCAAACTCACAGTGATCCCCCTTTCTCAGCCTCATCACTGTGTCTTAATCATTACTTATTTGAATATATCAATGTACTGACCCAGAAGTACCCGTTACCATATTACTCTAAAACCACCACCTTGAAACACCACATGAATCTAAAAGAAGTCAGCCCAATGAATATATATCTAAGGCCAAATCATGCTCTGGTGTTTTTAGAAAACACACACTTTAAATTGACACTTGGATTCCACAGCCTTTCTAGCAGTCTAGGATCTCCTTTAGTACTACTCTTAAACAAACTGAAAAACCTCAAGATAAATGCTGAAAGCACTGTACTTTGTGAGGAGGCTAACAGAGTGCAGAATAACTACAAGTATGTTTTGGGTAAATAAACAATGCTTAATACTCCTTACCTCTTGAATTTGCCCGAGGACCTCCAGGTGTCCCTCCTCGTTTATAGCACTGCTGGAAATTATCCTAAAACAAACACATGAATATTCACTTTAGCACCAAAACTGTAAAACAATAATTATTTGTTTGTTTTTGGTACTGGGTATCAAACTCACGACCTTGCACTTGCCAGACAGGCACTTGTGCCGCTGAGCTAAATACCCAGCCCCAAAACAATAATTACTACACAGGATTATTGATTGGTAAGTGTGTAAGAGGTTCAACTGTTCCCAAATACCAGGAGAAACAAATAAAGGGCAACAGTAGCAATACTGCTTCATGTATTCATTAGCCGGACCAATTCAATACGAAACAGTAAAGCAGTAAGAGAGCACCAAATACAACTTACACTACTAGCTAATGATGGAAATGCAGAAGTGCAGCCCAGCCCTTTGCCTCTTGCCTCAATATAAAAGGACATACTAAAAGCAAGAACAAGAACACAGCTTCTTCATTACTGTGCAATTTATAAGTCAAACTGTGAAGACAAATACAAACTATGATGGGATGGAGGGGGCATTTTTGCATTTTGGTTTTCGATGGTGGAACTGAAAAGATTATATTGTGTAAATGTACTTGGTGCCTGAAAATATGATCCAAAACATTAAAAATATAGATTTGGGCACAAGACTTCCAACTGACTCCTAGGTATGAAGGAGATATCTCCTATGCCATCTATGAAAAAATAGGGCATGAAGTTATTAATAATAAAATCCCTACTCCAAATTCTCATTCTTCTCAGTAGCAACTGTTATCATCAATTGCTCTTTTCCTTTCCTTTCTTTTCCCTTTTTGTTTCTGGTTGTAGTGATCAAATCTATTGCCTTTGCATTGAGCTACATTCCCAGATCTTTCCTCCATCATCATCAACATTATCATCATCATCACATTTATTTTTGAGACAGGGTCTAAGTCATAACTTTCTCAGGTTGAAATTTATGTTTCATCAAAGAAATTTAAAGCATAACACAAAAATACTGGAATACTGTTAAGAACACATAGCTTCATTACTTAGGTCTGTATTAATCAATACCCTCTCTTCACACACAGCCCGAGAGGTTCATGTACATTAACAGCTACTATCTGCATACTTGATACACTATGGTGCTAAGCACTTACATGTACTAGTTCATTAATTCTCACAGCACCTCATGGAGAAAGCCTCACAATCTCTCCCGTAGGTGAACAGCTAACAGGTAAGTCTACACCACACAGATGAGGAACTAGAGTTCAACAGATTAAAGTATGTATCCAAGGTCACACAAGGCAAGAGAAGCGGCAAAACCAGGGGTCAAAGTCAAGTCACTTAAATTCCAAGGTGTTCAATTCTTTTTGATACTGCCTCCATACAGATGTCTATCCTGCCTCATACAGCTGTCAGCACTTCAAGTACAGGTGCTGCAGTTTACACCCTAGCCCACTATGGTACCACACAAAGATGCACTTCAGCTTACAACTGGAATGTTCTCATAAACCCACCATAAAATGAAAATATCTAAGTCAAAATGGATTTAATACACTTAACCTTCTACACATTGCAGCTGAGCAACACAGTACACTAGAGTATGGCGGTTCACCCTCATGCCCTCATGGATGACAGGATCACTGCAGAGTATTATAGAATATCACATCACATTAAGAGCACAGAAAAATCAAAATTCAAAATCTGAAGTAAGGTTTCCAATGCGTGCATATTACTCTCACACTACCATAAGGTGAAAAAAAATCATTAAGTCAAACTATGATAGGTCTGGGGTCATCTATACATACTCAAAAGCTTGTAAAGCTCCAAAGTTGAGAATACAAGCAGTGACAGGAAGTTGCCAAGGTTTGTTAAAGTGGAGTGTCTAACTGGGCACGGTGGTGTATGCCTGTAATCCCACCTGAGGTAGGTGGATCACTGCAAATCCAAGGCCAGTCCATGTTACATGGTGAGTGCAAGGCCAGCCTGAACTACACAATGAGACCTTGTCTCAAAAACATAAAGTGGACTACCTAATATCCTATCAGTCTTTTATCATATGTAGTGAGGAAAATCTGCTGAGTCATTCAAATCAGAATAAACCCCTGTAAAAATATTTTTAAAAAAAAACTTTGATACAGTCAATAGTTAGGCACACTAAGCTGAAGGCAATATAGTAAAGTTAAAGTCATGAGTTGGAGCTAAGAAACACATATTCCAATCTTAGTTCTACTATTTACTTGTTGAGTGACCTTAGATAAGTTATGTAACCACTGAACCCCAGTGTCTCTCAGAAGGTAGAGAAGTTGATATAAACAGTATGATAAATAAAGTCCTTAACACCTTTTCAATCCCATATTACCAGCATTTGACATTTATCCCCCTTGGGTGAGTGGAAAAACTGCCAACTCACCTCTCCACGGGACTTACTAGTAGTTCTAAAACAGACTGCATGTCTACAAAATAATGACCCTTTTATAGTTTAAACACCAGCTTAACGTCAACAGCTGTACCACTATTCACCTATGACAACTATTCTTACCCTTTGGGAATAAGGTGCTCCCGGGTATTCTCTAGCTTGGAACTGCAGTTGGCTGTAATTTCCATTAGAAATGGAAGGAGGTCCTCTATAAGTATCAAAACCTAATAAACAAACAACTTACATAAAATGATGGGGGCAACAGCATAATAAACGATACAGCTTTAAAAGTTAAAATGATTGTATAATGCTACTGTTAGATTTATACCTTAAGAAAAGCATACTAAAATCGCCTCCACAGTGAAATACATACTTAGGAAACATGGCTGACTTCACACAGTCAGCCAGGTGTAGAAAGCAACTGTTCCTAGAATGCGGTGGGCTGGGTGGGCTGGGCAGAGTGGCTGGGCACAGGGGTGGAAGGCTTCTGCTTAGGTAGCGTTTCTGCTACTGCCAAGCAGTGACTACAAAACATTCAATCGTAACTAAAATTTAAAAGTTTATTGCTATTCTAGTCTCAAATTCACTGTTCTTTCCCATAGTATAATCTGTTAGATGAATAAAGTTTGTCTATTATGATTTTTTTTTTTTTTTTTTTTTGGTACTGGGGATTGAACTCACGACCTTGTGCTTGCCACGCAGGTACTTATGGCGCTGAGTTAAATCTCAGCCCCCTATTATGATATTTTAACAAAGTCAATTAACAAAAGAAAAATTATTTAAACGTGTAAACCAAAATTCACCCCTTGAAAAACAGAATGATCAGTCTTTCTACTTCACTAAGGCACAGAATATGCTTTTTATAGTTTAAAAGTACATTCTATTATAGAGAAAAGATATATTGAAAAATATTCTATGGATACTAATAAAGAAGTCTCTAATTTGTGTAAGTATGACAAAAGTAACAAAAGAACATAAAAATGGTTGCAATCAGGGACATTTACAGACAAAATAATTCTGTAAAACTAAGTCGATTCAGGGAAAAAAAAAATCGATTCAGACCGTACCTTTGTAACCACCAGGGGACCGATAGGAATTGGTGAGTAACCTCCCGCCGCGAGCACAGCCTCGCACAGATCCCCGACTGGTGACAAACGGCTGAGTGGGTCTAGGAAATACATTCGTCTGTGCTGGGTAAAAGGCAAGGCTACCATTGCTTACTTGAATAGTTCCATCGGGATGATAATTTGCAGCTTAAGGAAACATTTCAGAATCCAAAAGTTAAATTGTAATAGAAGTCCAATACTCTTTATATTCATAGTCAATATACACCAAAACCTGTAATATATTGCTCCCTTTTTAAAAAGATTTATATGCATATATTTGAAATAAAATATTATTCCATATAAAGGAAGGAAATTTTGACATATGCCATAATACAAAGAAACCTTGAAGGCATTACGCTAAGTGAAATAGGAAATTTCTAAAAGAACAAATACACGATGCAATTTATAAGAGGGTACATAGTGTAGACCAATTCATGGGCATAAAGTGGAATGGTGGTTGCTAGGGCTAAACAGAGAAGAGGGAATTAATGTTAAATAGACAGGAATTCTAGCTGGGAAAGAAGAAGGCTGTAAACACTTGGGGTGTAGCTTATGTCACAGAACTACATGCTTATAAACAGTTCCATTGGTCTTTTATGTTATGTGTATTTTACCACAATTTTAATAATAGGCTAAATAATTCAGATCTGGAAGTCAAAGGAAATGAATCCTAACAGAAAGCCTATCTGAGAAGTTACATGACCATCAGATCCTTTACTGTAAATCCTCTGCTCTACATTTCAACACTACAGATGACAGCAGAATGAAGTCCTCTGTGGCAAAAGCCAGACATTCACATTCACTGTCTCATCATCATCTGATTAAAAAGCACCTAGAATGCTCTGTTCACATGTTCAGGCTGAAGTTTTAGGAAACTTAGTATCAGGTTACAATACCAACACCAAAAAATCCAAAAGTGCTTCTTAAATTAAGACGTTAAGTACAAAATTGCCTATTCTTTCATAATTTATAGCAGCATGAGTCTCTTGTCTCTACCAAAAAAAGCATATTATATTGTATCTTCAATATTAATAAATGTTTTATATTAGAAAAGGCGAAAATTGCCAGATAGTCTTTTGCAAAAAGGAACAAAATGGTTTTAAAATCTTCACAAAGCGGCTACACAGTCCCCTATCAACCTAATTTACTATCTAGAATAATCCAAACAATGAGATTAACAAATATAGTCAACAAGATTAAATCAAGCTATCTAAATTCAACCTCTACAAAAGCCAAAAGTAAAAGGCCAACTTTATTAAATAGGGGGTAGACATTAGGTTCTTCTCAACACTTTGGGAACACGCGATGAAATAATGGTTATTCTTCAAAAAAAGAATTTAGAAGGTGTCACTACAGACTTAGCTGTTATTTAAGTTTGCAAAATCTCATATGCAAAGACGTACCAGTCTCTTGAGATAGGACAGTTTGTTCTACATGTATAGCTGGCAGTTGGCACTGGGGTGGTGTCTGTGTACTTGCTGTAGTAAAACTCTGATTGTAACCAGACGAATAAGGGGATTCCTTTAATTCTTGTTCTTTCGGTGGAGGCAGCGGTGCATTAACATTAAATACCTTGAAAGAGAAGAGTACACTCAGGCATTTGCCAAGGTTTATAGGAAACATCCAGGGGAAATATCCAGCAGAAATCTATAGTATTCCACAACTCTTATTTGATGTGCAAAAGTTTCAAGAGCCATTTCTCCAAACAAGATAAATAGTAAGTACACAAAATCAGGCTCAATCTCACCACTCATTCAGACAATACACATCCCAACCTCAGTAAGTTAGCACTTCATACCCAACAGGATGGGTATTGTCTTTTTTTTGTTTTGGGACCAAGGATCGAGCTCATGACCTTGTGCTTACCAAGCAGGCACTGTACCACTGAGCTATATCCCTGGCCTAGGATGGTTATTCTCAAAGACTAAAAATAAGTGGTAGCAAAGATGTGAAGAAACTGGATCTCTTGTGCACTGAAATGCATGATGGTACACTATTGTGGAAAACAATCTCATGGTTCTTCCAAAAGTTAAACATAAATTACTGGATGATACATGGATTTCACTTCCAGATATATGCCCAAAATAACTGAAGCACGGACTTGAATAGGTAGTGTACACAGCAACATGATTTGTAACAGGTAAAAAGTAGAAACAACCCAAGTATTCATCAATAAAGAAATGAAAAACAAAATGAGCTATACACATAAAATGAAATATTATCCATAAGAAATGAAATTGACACATGCTACAATACAGTTGAACTGCAAAAATGTGAAACAAATCAGATCAAAAAAGCAAGTACTGCATAATTTCACTTAGATGAGAGACCTGGAGTAGGTAAATTCATAGACAGAAAGCAGAGATGGGCTGTGGAAAGGGAGAAATAGGAAATTATTTAATGAGCACCATACTTCTCGTTGGTATCAGGAAAAAGTTCTGACAGTAGTGCAGATGTCTGTACAACACTGTGAACACACTTACTGCCACTGACTCACACTCTGAGTGGTTAAATGGTAAATTTTATGTTGTGTACATTTCACCCCAGGAAGAAACAATTCCATTTTATTCTCTACAGAAATGACACCAAAGAATAAAAGCTATCAGAAAAAATAATTCATTTTTGAACTTAAAAATAAGTGAAATTAATCATTTACTGAATTTGTTTTTTATTTTAAAGAGAATAAAAACCTAACAAAATAAAGCAGAATAAAGCCAATCATAACAAAACAGTGAAAGTGGTACAGGACTTCAAAGCAGGATAATAGGAAATCAATAATAGCTACCACAATGTATCTTTTGTTATCTTCACCACAGTTGTCCATACCATCAGACATAGTAAAATCAAATAAAACAAAACAGAATACAACCAATCAAAAGAACATTATATAAAACAAAACAATAAATCAGAACTAAATAAAACAGAACAATATTGGATTTCAAAACCAAGACAGAAGGAAATCCCTCATATTTGCTATATTGCATACTGTTATCCTAATAGATGCTCAGACTACTGGCATTAGGCCTGCAAATCAAGCAGTACAAGCATTTAGTTGTTTTTGTACTTCAGTTGCTATCAACTCAGCCTGTCCTCCGAACCAGCCAGGAGTGGGGGGTGGGGAGGAGTGTGCTTCTTGATTCTTAGCCCAAGCACGGGTTGGCTTCAGGAAGAACAAATTGGCTTCTTGTTGTAATCCTCCCAGACCCAGCATGGTTTCTGCTGACTCACAGGAACAACAAACTGGCTTCTCTCTTCTTGGGCCCTGCATGGTTTATGCCATTTACTGAATTTTTACCACAGGGAGGAAGTAACCTCACAGATCATAGCCATCATTTATAATGGGACACTTCTATTGCTCTCTAGCTCTCTGCTCCTCCTGCATTCTTCTAAACAGCACATGGCACCTGATACGGTATATGTCTCACTAGCCCACTCATCTCCTTAATGATACACAAGTTTCTTGAGCATAAAGACGTTCCATTTTTTCATTACTACAACCCCAGTGATTAAAAGTAATGGCTGGTTTCATAACTACTTCTTTAATAAGTGAATGAATGAGGACCAACTGAACTAGATAGGCTTCAAACAGGCAGGGAAGACAGGAAGGCACGAGTGGAAGGTACACACTGGACAAGAAAATGTGAGGCAAGCCTGGGGACTTGTCTGGCAAGTTACACAGGACTTCAAAAGGTATTTGGTCTGACACAGGACCACTGTTTGCTTTTAATGAGGCATGAGAAAAGGCCAATAAATCCAATATGGAGTGCGGCACAGGATGGACTATCAGGGAGAGGGAAATGAAGGCATTTGAACTGGTCAAGCGCCACATAGGCAGGTCAGCGACCTCAATGTCTGAGTCCTCAGGCTCATCTCCCTGCACTGTGCTGCTTCCCGTGCGTGCCTCCAAAGCGTCATCATGAAAGGTACTTACTACCGTACTAAGAGGCTCCCCCACAAAAATGACTTTCTCATGCTAGTCCATGTTTCGAAAATAAACATACGAATCTAACTGCAATGTTATCTTTTTAAAAACATTTTAAACTACAATTTGTAGAGGAATATGTAATTCAAAATATCACACAAAAATATGAACAGATCTTCAAGAACCTGCATGAGATCAAGACCCAACCAAGTGTGTGCCCTACATTTCCAGGTACCGATCCTAGGGAATTTCCTAGTGCGCTATGAGTAATAATCAGTATTATCAAGCTCACCCACATATTCCTCTGAGGAGGTGTTGCTGGGGATTAAATTACCCACACATTTCACCTGTTTAATATGAGTTCTCAGTTCTGAAAATAGTGCAGATGGTGAACAATGCTCTGAGAAAAACATTCACTAGAAATTCCAAGGGCTCTAGCCTCTAGGTTTAATACTCATCTGTTACAATATTTCCAATGGACCAAAGTAAATTCTACCAGCCTTCATATGTAAGAGTAATCTAAAAGGCAAACTTGTCACAAAGTACCAATTGTAGATGCAAGAGAAACAACAACTCTTAAGTGGAATAATGAACTGCGGTCATCATTCCCACCTTCCATACTCACTGTCTGCATGGCTTGAAAGGGTGCTGTGTTCATGGTCACTGAACTACTGCTAGTAGGAGGAGACTGGAAGCCCTGTTCAGAGCCCTTTGACACGGTAGGATTTGGAGAAGCTAGTGAAGACGGTGGCTTGCTTGAGGGAACTGCTGCCTGGAGAGGAGAAATGCAGCATCAGCAATCACCTACCATGTAACAAGCAGTTAACTTACACTAAACCCCACACTGGCATAAGTCAGCAAGTTCTTTAGGATGACACTGGACACAGGAATGCAAGAGAATAGCTTTGCTTACAATTTCCAATCTCAATTGCTGAGGATGCACACTAGTATTTGCTGTGCACAGCTTGCTGACTAAGTGAAAGAGTCTTACTAATAATCAGTCTAACAAATGAGGAGCTAAACTTTTTATGTGCACTGAGGTTTTTTTCAAATACTGCAAAGTGATTTCACAGTTAAGAATTCAGTAATATTCAAGATTCACACAGTGGAATTGGGTTAAGAAAAATCTTGGGTTAGTTCTTTAGTAAATATTAATTTTTCTCTATTTTAAATACTTACTAGTGTATTTCTAAATCAGCTGCCTAAGAAAGAAAACTAACATTTAGCTAACATTTAACTAACTTAAGTAATCCTTATCTAAGAGAACAGGCAAGTTTTGACATAACAGAGTATAACGCTAAAGTCTTCAAAAGATCTCAAAACCAATCCCAATCAAACATGAAGGAGGCAACTGTGCTATCACTTCCTGTTTTTGAAAATGAGAAAACAAATTCTCTCAATTTAGACCAAATTAGCATAATAAAAATGATTATTTATGTTGACAGTTTTATATCCTACAATGATGGAGATATCTTCTACGTATAATAGTTCTGCCCAAAATAAAACCTAATAGTTGCTAAACTGCACCACAAAATTCATCCTATTATACTATGTCTATCTTAAGGATTTGTTCAATAACAAAAATTGTTAGCTGAAAACTGAAATCAAAACCTAAAAAGAAACTGGGTCATTTTAACTAGATCCGTGCTAATATCAACACTATAAAAATTATCTTTAATTACACAAATATGTAATTTTTCTAAATACTCCTTCATTGTAAACATGGTGAGAAACATGACCTAATCCTATGTGAAACTTTTCACTTTTTGTGTTAAAAACTGACATTTATTGCAGCAGGTAAGGCAAAACACTAATAAATCTACTTATATGGCCAAACTACAAGAAAAATTAAAAGTAATGCATTAATTTAAAAAGTTACATCATTCAACTAATCATGCTTATAATCTATAAGATAAGTTGATTCTTCTGTTCTTTGAAACAGAAAAGAAATCAAGACAATTGAGGTTTTTTATTACCTCAGGAGTCTCTGAGGTCATAAATTCTGTTTCAGATCCCGGAGAAGCTTGATCAGTAGAAACCAAGCAAGCATTTGAGCTACAAGTAGCTGGAGAAGCAGCAGCCTAAATGCAAGAAGATATAAAATATTGTGAAAGGCACATTTTGTTCACCTTGCATTTCTTGGGCCCTAGGCTTCCTCATGTTCCTCTTACTAGCATTCTTTAGTGTCAGTACTTCACAGTGAGCCTGCTTAGTCCATACAATTATCCCCATCTTATTGACAATCATACAAAGAGAGGTCAATTTGCCCAAGGTCATACTAAAACTAACTGTATGAGTGACATTTCAAACCCACCAGGTACGAGTGAAGTTTCAAACCCAACAGTCTGTTACATCGGCACCCTTCCCACCCCGCCTTCACCAGAGGTCAGGCTCACAAAGCAGCATCCACGCAGTGGCTGAAGTGAACCCAGGGCACAGCTCTGCAAGGTCATCACAACCTCACTTCTCTTCCACGAGCCTCACTGTTCAGAGTGAACAGGATACACCCTACCTAAAACCACATGGCACCAAAATTCTAGTGAAAACTTAAAAGTTGAGAGAATGTATGAGATAAAAATTAAGAGCAGGCACAGTAGACACTAAGGCTATGACAATTGAACCCAGTGAAGCTCCAAGAGCCACAGGGAGGACAACTAAAACTCAAGTGACAGCAGCCTACAGTGACTGTGACGCCAATCTTTTTAATCAACCTTTTTATCTGTGTCATTTCCAGAAGTTCAAGCAATGTAACAGGTGAACTAAAACTAAAGTAGTAACCAAATAGCAGAGGCTATATACCCACGGCCTTTTCAAGGGGCCTTCATGATACACTACTGCTTCCAAAGAAGGATGAGGACCAAGCTTAAGAAAGAGCTTATGGGAAGAAAACCTTGAATTATTTTAGAACCTTTTATATACCTAAATAAGCATAACTCTGATTCGACCAAAAATTTACAACTATTATGAGACTGGAATGTTTTTAAAAACATGCCCTTCTTCTGGCTTCTCTAAAACCCGAGACATGTGCACAAAATAAACAGGACTGGATGTTGAAGGGTCATAACTAACTTCCCTAACAAGGGAAGAGCCAGAGGTGCAAAATTACAGTCTTTGGGCCACTTGACACTTGATCTTTAATAAACTTTAAATTTTACTTAAAAGGTCACTTTGAGGGGCTGGTATGTAGTTTAGGGGTAAAGTCTCCTTAGCATATGCAAGCTAAGCATCCCCCCCCCAAAAAAAACTTAGCAACAAAAAAAAAAAAGATAAAAACATACATTCTCTATTCTTTACAACTATATTCATTTTCTAAATAAAACCCAACAGCTAAAGCAGATGAAACAATGCTAGAGTAGAAGACACAGCAAAACCTCACTGACACATCCTACTGGAAAAATACCACTTAAGACACTGTGCCATTTTGTGTCCAACTACACATAAACCACTACAAACAATTATATGTACTCAAAAGCTTTTAGAAGGGAATATTACAACTGTTGAACCAACCAATCAAAATACTTAACTCCTGTCTAAGAAGCTACAGTTAAGAAACTTGTCAGAGGGACACCGAGAAAACTTTTTTTTAAAAGTAATCACCAGAAAGCCAGTGCAGCTTGAACTACCATTAATGGAAATGCAACATGGCATTCGGACATATCAATAACCTGATCCCTTTTCCTTTTGGTCTGCAGAACTGGGACTGAATCCAGAGCCTGCATACTGAGCTACAACTCCAGCTCTTTTTTGGAAGTAGGGTCTCCCTAAGACACTAAGTTGCCCAGGCTGGGCTAGAATTTGTGATCTTCCTCCCTCTGCCTCCCAGCATGCTTGAATATAGGCATGTACCAACACACTCGGCTATCTCTTTAATTTCTAAATTTACTCTGTGAAAATTAGTTCTTCAAAATGTTAAGTATTCAGAGTACAGACTAGGAGCACTTAGTTTCTTCCTTCAGATCTTTTACAATACTGATAAACAATACTAAGCGATTTATGCAGTTTAGTAGCAAAGCAAAATTCTCAAGATGATGTGCCTCTGAATTCTTCAGGCTTGCTCTGTCCTTATTAGAATCAGCTAACCTCTATTATAACTGATGCTTTCAGCAGAGTCACTGGAGAATCTTTTAAGTTGTGTTTAATCTAAAATCCTAGAACATTTTAAATAATTTAGGTAACTTAGAATCAGTCTGATCCCTCTTGCCAAAGCAAGAAGTCCTTCCCTGAATAACACAGAAAAGTCAATGAAAGATTAATCTGGAGAAGTTACCTGTAATGGCTCTTGAAGGAAATCACTTTGACTGGTCAGATTTTGCTCTGTAGATACTGCGCAAACTGAAATTAACCAAGCATTATGGAGGGTAGAGAAAAGTTCATGCACATCAACTGGGAAAAAACTAAACCTTACACTTCACATAAAAACCACGGTCAGCTAGAAGTCCAACATGCTAAATAAAAGGACTTAAATGGCTGACGAAGTCCACAAAGAGTCAGAAATACTAAATTCATCTGTAATATATGACACTTTAAGTTTAAATGAGAACGGAATTTCAAGGTTTCCAAAAGAAAACAATTATGACTTTTAAAAATAACTGAGAGTAGTAGTATAGAATATAAAACCTGAGTTATCGTGAGTAGTAATTAACCAATACACAAGTTTCACAAGTTACAAAGTAAGCTATCTAGCTTTTTCTATCTGGTAATACATATTAATGTGTTTTTCAAGCACAAGGCTTCCAGCTTGGGTTCTTGTTAATGTCTATCTCTTCAGTTACTTCCTCTCTATTGATTCTCACCCAGGAAACATTGCACCAGCCGCGCACTTCTGTGCATTGCCCACTACAGCTGCAGCTTTGGCTGTGTCACTCTTGCCTGAGAGAAACCAGCATGGAGCAAAGAGACTGAGCCTGGAAGCATCAGACTGGATCAAATCTAGGCTCCACTGCTAGTTAATGTGTTAATCTTATTCAGTGAGGGTCCCAAAGACTTAACACTAGTTTGGAGTCCAAAGGAGTCAAGCAAGATCTAGACAGAAATGACTCCAAGAAGAATATTAAAAACTCATAAAAATAGTACTGTACATTTCCATTCACCCATCTAGAGACTTTCTCCAAAAATTACAAACAAGTCATTAAGTACATTAAAGTCTTAAAAGTAACACATCCATCTGTAACTCTGATGTCTGATAGGTACAGTTAGATTAACAGAAACATATGTAGTTCAACCCCTAAGCGAGGCAGAATAAATGATTTGTAAAAGAAACAACTGTTCTAAAGCTGTTTGCTCTAAGTTTTTAGAAGATTACATACCTACTGGGCTACCTGAAGAAGCTGAAGGCGGCTGTGATGATGGAATTGCACTTGAAGGTTTGTCAAAATCCAGAACAGATTCCTAAAAACAAAAATTTTAATAATGAATAGGACTAAAGATCACAATACTCATTTAAAAGTTATTACCTTCAAATTATTCATGGTGCTGGCCATAGCCTATTATGTTAGAAATACAGTATCTAGCTAATACCTATATAAAGATGCTTAAAAAAAGTTTATAGAAAAAGAAATTGAGTCAAAAAATAAATAATTAAAAATTTAAATAATTTTTTTAAGTATTTTTTTTAAAAAGTCAAAAATAAACTATCAAGTAGCTGTCAAAACTAGAGATGCAGTTCAATGTCAAGCACTTGTTTAGCCTGTGCGCAGGTGATTTCTAACATTGCAAAAATAAATAAATAAATAAATAAATAAAGCAACTGCCAAACCTTTAGATGTGTCAAATATTAAAACAAGAACAATTCTAAGGCCTAATTTAGGAAAAACACTTCTCTTCTGAAGTCTTAGGCATAAGCATTAGTCCTAGTCTGAATGTTAACTTTTATTATACCCAACCAATGAGAGGGTATCACTATTTTATCTTGACCACTCACTCACTCATGCTATTAGACCTTTTCATGTCTCTCTTCTATCTGTATCTCTCACTTCTCTCAGAAAAATCTCCTCCATTTTGCACAGATAAACTACATGCTGCAAAGAACACTGTAGTTCTTTATCTTCAAAGAATCTGAAGGAGTAGGCGCTTCCTTCATTTTGCAAGTAAGCCCATGGCTAGAGGTCAAATAATTTGCTACAGGTTATATAAGGTGGTAACTGGTAGGACTGGGATTTAAACCTAGGCCAAAATCCATAGCTCATGATCTTTCTGCTAAACAAAACTGTCTTATTTGACAACTTCAACCCTCAGTAATATCACACTATCCTGAAATTCTCTAAGAGTCTACATCACACAACTGAGTATTTAGCTATTAGTTTAAAACATTTACAATCTCCTACAGCTAGAATATAAATTCTCTGAAGGCAGCACATGACTGATCATTTTTCTGCACCATGACACAGACAAGCATGGAGTTGGTCCCCCAGTCTAAGGAGACTCCTGCCAATGTGGAACAGAGACCACTTGAACACCGCAGCTTTTAGGTATAACTCATCTTCTAACTCAGAACAAACTAAGGAGGCAGGGCTGTTAATCTTCATTTTACCAAGAAAAAGGGCAGAATGTGACAGAATGTGCACCCATAAAGGGCTGGCAGACCCAGGACTTGCACTGCTTCTGGACAGGGGGGTCCACTTTCAGCATTTTCCTTGTAATGCTTCCGATCACAAGGTATCGGCTCATGAGCATCATTTAAGATTGTTTTTTTAATGGCTCATACTTGCATAAAATTACAAGTTCCTTGAATCTGAGTCATCAGATCCTGCAGTTTTTCTTTCCGCAGTACTGGATCCTTTGGAAGGGCAGAGGAAGAGCCTAGAGGCTGAGGCACGGGCTTAGGCACCTGTAAGACAAACCCAACATGCGTAAGAATGTGTCACGGTTTATGTCGGTGGCCCCCAGGCCTCGTGTATTTGCATTGTACATTTGTGACTAGTTCATTGTCTAGTGCTTGGATTGGTGGTGTCAGTGCTACACCCTCCTAGGGGGTGGAGCCAGGATGTGATGTAATGGCAGGAAGAAAGGGTGTCTCTCTCTCTTGCGGGTTTCCGCTTGCTGTTTGCAGCCTCCATGAACTGTGGCCCCGCCATGCCACCCTGCCTTGGAGCCAACTGAGTATGGACTGAAACCTCCAAAAAGTGTAAGAAATAAATCTTTCCTTTCCCAACTTTGGGCATCAGATATTTTGTCTCAGCGACTAGTGAAAAGTAACTAAAACAGAGTGTAACTCAAAGTCAACAGCTTAACTAAGAAAACTCAGGATACCACTGAATCTCAAATCAAATAACAATGCTCATTCATCCCATTTATCACGGGTGAAGACTTTCCACATAAATGCATTTTCTAAATAATTTAAGCAAACTTTAAAAAGTTTCTCATTTCTTCAGAAAAATGTTAAAAACAGTCTCTTTTTAAAGGGAAGGTTCACAATGCAGGAATTACTGTTCTCTGTGATAAGATACCACTGACCATGACACAGAACAAAGACTTAATTCTTCCCCCAGGAAGAAAATTACTATCACATTAAACATACCTCCTAATTTTAGGATATATCTGACTTCAGAAGCATTACAAAATAATGTTTTATACTCACACACACATATCCTTTAGAATTGAGGAAATACGTTATATTTTATTAAGAAGTTAAACTCTTGAAGCTATTGACGTTTATGAGGTGGTTAGCTCTCATGCTAAATTGCTCAAAAGTTATCCATATTTTGAATTATAACTAATTAAACACTTTACAGTTATTTCTTTTGCTTTTTCTCAGCACTGGGATCTAAACCCAGACCTTTACACTAAGTTTCACCCCCAACCCATTTTTTTGTTTTGTTTCTTGATACTCAGAATCAAACCCATGACTTTGCACTTGCTGGGCAGCCACTGTGCCACTGAGCTATATCCCTGGCCCTCATTCACTCATTTACAGACAGGGTCTGACTAGTCACTAAGTTGTCGCAGTTGGGCTTAAACTTTTGAATCGCCTGACAACCTCCTAGAGTGCTGGGATTACAGATACATGCCACTGCACTCAGCTTACAGTTACTTTTTAGAGTTGTCAGTATGTCTGCCTTCAGTGACTTTTCAGCCTTCTTATTCACTGTGAATTCAACCAGTTAAACTTATCAAAGGTACCAGTAAGTTAATAGACCCTAAGTGAATAAAGCAGGGCTCCTTTGGGGAGAAAAGCTGGAGCAGTAGTGATTAATTTTATGTCATGTAGTCTTGGCTTTGAGCTCCACTTTGCCCTGGCCTATACTTAGTCACATTCAAGATAGCTGAGCTAGAAAACAGATGGACAAACTGCATTTTACAGACACTTGTCTGCTCAGTTACTGAAAGACCCCACAGTATCGTGCTGTCTGAATTCAATATGAGCTTATTAGACTTTTTCTAACTTAGCAGCCCTGGTTTTAAATCCCACTTAACAAATAAGAGGTTCTCAATACTCTAATATAGTAAAGCACTGATGTATGGAGAATTTCAAATCAAGTTTTTAAAAAACAGCTTTATGGAGGTATTAAGTTAGACTTTTAAACTACTGTATAAGTTTCTCAAAACTGCTATTAAACCACAACTACTATTGTCTGATATCTGGTTAATGAAATAAAGCTATCAATCTACTAGAGGACTAGGAAGAAGATAATACCATAGCACTCAAGAGATAGGGTAACAAGAACAAAAGAACACAACACTAAAATTGTTGTCCCCACAAGGTGGAATTGAGTTACAGGTAGTTTATGAAATGAAAAGCTTTGCTTTCCCCAAGAAAAATGATTTCTCATGCTTCTGACATTCAGAAAGCCTTTGGATAAAACGGCACCCCAAAACAAAGAACTTCACAGAGGCAGAGAACACCAGGGAAGATGTTCACATTGCTCAGCAGACTTCTTAGCAACTTCTGTATCTGCATTATAGACAGTGATAAACGAGTCATTTGTAATTTAATAATAAGCAAAACTTGTGTGGTATTATATCCAAAGATTATTCATTATAAGCCACATCTTCCTAAAACAGACTGTCACTAACAGAAAAGGTCTTATTTTTTTAAACTAAATCCCATACTTCAAAACCTAACTACAAAATATTTAATGCCAAATTTTCCTAGATCTAAAAATGTCGTATTTTGAAATAGAAATCAAGAACAATGCCAGGGATTTAGCTCAGTGGCTTAAGTGCCTGCCTGGCAAGCACAAGGTCGTGAGTTCAATCACCAGGTACAAAAAAAAAAAAAAAAAGAACAAATTCAAATAGTTCCCTAACACTGCAATATCTGCAACCTTCTTTGTAAAAGTACAAACTAATCTGAGTAGCAACAAATAAGTAAAATACAAAAAAAAATTTAACTTCTGCCAGAAAAAGTCACCCATGAGCCAAGTGGAGACACCAAATAAAACATACACTGCTGTAAGTCACCTGTTTTTCAAGCATTCACGGTGCTCACCTGTTCACAGGACGGTCTGTCTGAACTAGCCATTTGGATGACATACTGTTATCATTAAAATTGTGGTATTAAACATTTTATAATTACCATATAAAACTTTCAAGTTAGGCTTTAACACATGTCTTTACTGTATGAGTGATGAGATGAGTCACAACCCTGACTTCTGGCCCCCTTGAAACCGTCCACCTGCTCCCTTCTTTTCACCCTTTTCTACCTCTTGGTGTGCAAAACTATGGCAAAACTCCTTTCCAGCACACACTTATGTGTAAGACGCCCACACTCAGCTGAGGAAAACTCCCACCTGTCAGAGAAAGCCCACTGCACAACACAACCTGAGAGAAGCAACCAACACATTCTGAATCTTATCCTCACTGCTCCTCTGCTTTTCACATTAAACCTCCATGCCAATAACAGCCCTCACTTTATATTTACAGATTCCAAATTCAAGCCCAGACTGGGTGACTTGGCAAGACCCTGCCTCAAAATTTAAAGAAAAAAAAAAATCAAAGGATGATGTAGCTCAGTGCCCAGGATCTGGCCTCAATCCCAAGCGGGGAAAAAAAAAATGTGTAGCACTTTTTTTTTTTGTGTGTGTGTGTAGCACTTTTGTAGGACAGTGTGGACCCTTAGGTAGACTTATCCTAAAAAGGTGGGTCCTTTAAGAGCAAAAGGAACTAGTATCTGCATCTCAGCAAGCAGCCAAGCTGACAGCCTGCAGTTGGAAACTTCTTACAAACCTTCAGTTGTTTCTGGTTGTAAGCACTTTTCTAAGTAACAAATCAAAGAGGGATTTTCTAAAAAAGCAAGCGGAAGGGAGAAGTGGCATGGGACCCCACCCTATTAAAGACCTGCACTGGCAGTGCCCAGCTGAGCCCGTCCCCACTGCAGTGGCTGCAAAGGGCATTCTTCTCGCAACACCTACAACAAATCACTTCTGCTTCACACTAGTCTTCCCTGACTCCTCTTCCTCTCTAAACACTAGAGAGAGAGACAGCCCCTGGATCGCAGGCTACCACACATAACACTTTAATTTCACGTGGATTTTATTTCTTTAAAGAGAACTAAAAAGCTACTGTAAGGTACTGTGGCAAAGGAGACACAGGCATCTACTCACGTCTTTGGGCTCTGTGTTAAGCTTCCCGGGTAATAGCTGCTCCTCTGCAACGAGGCTTGCTGCAGGCGCTCCCCAGGACTTGGGAGAAATCTGAGACTGTGGCGCTGAGGGCTTCTGACTCTCAGCACTGTGGCCCCAGGGCTCCGAGGTGGCCGGCTGCTTGGAATCCTGATCCTCACACATGGGAGTGGCCCACGGCTTGCTGCCATGCTGCTCACCCTGCACAGGTGCCCAGGACTTCTGCGTGGGCTTCTTTGGATCCTGTTCTTTCTGCAGTTGAGCGGGCCAAGGCTTTGGTGTCTCTTGCTTCTTCTGCTCCTCTTTGGATTTAAGAGTTTCCTGCTTCCACTGGCTGGGAGGTGGCTTGGGTTTGGAGCTCTCCTGCTGCTTCTGCTCCTCCTGCAGAGTTGACCTGAGTTTGGGAATCTCTTGTTTCCTCTGTTCTAAGGAAACTGCAGACTTTGATACCTCCTGCTGCTTAACAGGAGACTCCCAGGACTTGAAAGATTCCTGTTTCTTCTCTTGACCATCAGATTCATTAAGCATATCCCAACATTTTGAGAGATTTGATTTCCTAACATAATCTGCTTCCCAAGTCTGCTCTTTGTCTTGTTTGTTTGAACAATCTACATCTGTCATATAGCGT
Source organism: Dolichotis patagonum (assembly GCA_004027295.1). Lineage (NCBI taxonomy): Eukaryota > Metazoa > Chordata > Mammalia > Rodentia > Caviidae > Dolichotis > Dolichotis patagonum. The sequence continues at coordinate 58,613 of PVJX010002772.1, forward strand.
CTGTTAAGAAACTAAAGGAAATAACATGCTTGCGTCATAAAATTTGTAGAAGTCTTTGAAAGTAATGTTCAACTTTCAGTTTCAACTGTTAGTAATCCTGTAGCCACTGGTCTAAGCCAATGCACTGCCATGAAATTTCTGTCCTTACCCTACTTGAAAAGTCTGACCTACTTACTTCTTTGTCCATTCTTTTTTTTTTCAATTAACTGAAACAGAACTTTGATACTTCCAAAGCAGCAATTTACGTTTGACTCACTTAAGACCAGCAAGAACTGTACACAACTACTTGATCTAATCTCTTTTACACAGGCTATTCTGCCTTTGCCAGCCTTAGGACACCCCACACATACATTCTCAACTCTCTTACAAGTTAAAGCAGAGGACAGCTAACTAGAAGAAAGTATACTGCTTAGCAAACATAAAGGAAAGTATATATGCTTAGTAAGCATGGTTTACTGAATGACTAGCTTTTTCATTCCCTCATAGCAACTATACTGTTTTTCCTTTTCCCATTCTTTTGAGCTTCCACAAATTTCAGTGTCATTTCTAAAAGAGAACAAATATCCTCTTTGGGGATAAAATGAGTCAATTCTAGAGAGTACGAAATCCTGCATATCTTTATATTCTAACAGGGGGGCCAAAACAACAGTAACTAACTCTGGGGCAGTTAGCGTATACCAAGCCAAGTTCTAAGTAACTCAGGTTAACTCCATTGATCCTCACAATAACCCCAAGGACAGGCATTACTATTATAATCCTCACGTTATTTACAAGGAAAACAGACACATATGGGTTAACAATCTTGCCCCTGGTCACTAAGCTAATAAACTGCAGAGCCAGGATTCAAGTTCAGGTTGTCACATCCTAACCACAGCACTAACTCAAAAGTCTGAAAAACAAGATCAGTGAATGATCTCTCACTCTTACCTCCTGTGGTTGTATCTCTGGCTGTGCAAGTTCTGTAAGAGTCTCTGAAAAACAATATTAAATAACCACTAGAGTAAATATGATTTAACTTGATTACAACTGTAATTTGTTCCAGCTGCATATTTCAGAGCAACAGAAAAAAATGGTAATACAGTAATAAAGTATATTCACAGTAGGAGTAATTCAAACTATTACTTATTGGTCTAGAGCATCTGGAGGGCTAAAGTTTAGCTCAATGGTAGAGCATTTGCCTAGCGTGCAGTAGGCCCTGGGTTTAATTCCGGGACCAAAAAGCAGGGAGAAAAAGTATACGGCTTGAGACAAATTGAAGGTAGAAGCTTTCCTACAGAAGATATTCTAGGTCAAGTCAAATTTAAGCCACCAGTTTATTTTTTATTGAAAATCAGACTATCCTCCCCACAAATACAGCTCTATATTAAAGTTAGAATTACAGGTCAGGTCTTGTGGGATAACAATCATCTTAGCTTGGAATGGGGGCTTTCTAGATCAGTCTCGGGTCAGGAGGGAGGGTAAGTAAGGAGACACTAAAGCCCTGAACCTAGTAGTAGACCCAAAGGGCAATAAACTTGGGAAATGACTAGACACTTGCTGGTGGACACCAGAACCCTGCCTTGTTTACCATAAATGCAATTTCAAGAAACAGGCAAAACTTTGTTTAAAATATTTCTTTCCCAAGAAAATGATCACTTGAGAAATATATTTCCTTCCCAAATTCTGCTAATTTTTCCTGTATCAGTATTCTAACCTTATTCTCATTCTACTACACTATTCTACTATACCTTACATTTAAACCACAATTTTAAATGGAATTATCCTACTGGTAGTTTAAAGTAGAAGTTCACTCAAATTCCATAAATGCCTCATTTTAAACCTAAAATATAACCTACTGTTGCTATTACAGTTTACTCTATAAGTCATGACAATAAAGGGTAAGAGGTTTTCTAAACTATGCTTATCCTGCACCAAGATAACCATAAGTATAGAATCTAACAAATTAAAATAAAGCAACAATTTCAAAATGACTGTTTAAAATGCAACCACAAAAAACTTTAGAGATTACAAACCTGACTCTTTGATAGATTCAGTCTTCACTAATTGTTTTTTCATTTCTGATCGTATTAGCATTTCTTCTTCCAAGGATATCTCTTTTTCCTTAGCAGTTTTAGGAACTGGGATACTCTCAAAGTAGCCTGAGTTTAGTAGTTTAGACAGCAGATCTTTCATGTGCTTATCTAAGAAAGAGCAGTTAGGATGTACCTGTCACATTACGGGCAAAGGAATACTAATTTTACACTACAGTACATCATTACAATTGGGCAGACTCAAGAGTTGGACAGTACTGTGAAAAGTAAACAAGTAGCCCATCCTTATTTTATTCTGGATCAATATGAACTTGAAAGAATATGGTATCAGATTTTGGCAAATTAAGTTTCCCTGGGTCTCTATTCCCACCATGTGAAAAATGGCTAAACATCGAAGTCCTACTCAAAGCTCTGCCTGCACCAGTGCTCACATCCCCATCCGTTCTACAGATCACACCTGCCGACTACTCTATGTCCCCCACTAGCTGAGGATTTGGTGAAGTAAAGGATCGTTCTTCAACCATAGTCAGTATTTTTAATAATCTTTTAACTATTCCTAAAGTTCTATGATTAAAATTTTATTCTAGAGTTATGCTCTATGTCACCCTGAGCACATCACTATTAGATAAAGAAAAATCTTAAAGTGATGTCAAAGTTGCTATACTACAAATAAATCCAAACACCATTTCACTGTAAAGGTCCAATAAAAACATAATTCCCAAAGTAAGCAGGGCTCCCATACTTGATTTGGGTTTATTCACAGAAATACTGATAAAGATTTGGTCTTTTTTTTTTTAGTTAGCTTTGAGATACAACTTACATGCACAAAATTCACGATGTTAAGTTTACAATTTTAACAATATCCTAGATATAAAATATTTTCATCAATCCACAAATTTCTTTCATGCCCCTTTTGCAATTAATTCCCTCCCTGATTCCCTCGATAACCAAGACTCTATCAACCTAGTTATGTTATTAGAATTTAATATAAAGGAAATCACACAATATGTATGTTTATTTTCTGGCTTCCTTCATAATTATTTTGAGATCCTTTTCATGTATGGATAATTTATCTTATTGCCAGGCAGATTTCATGGTATGGCTATTCTAAATTTTATTATCAGTTGATTTGCATCTAGGCTGTGTTCAAACAGGACAGTTAAAATAAAACTGACATGGACATTCATTCTTAAGAACCAATGTGAATGTCTATTTTAGTATATCTTAGGTACCAGGAGTATGATTTCTTGGTGGTATAGTAAATTTATGCTTTATTTGCTAATTTTTTAAGGAACATGATATCACAATGCCCATGCTGGCTTCTAACTCACAGTCCTCTTGTCTTAGCCTCTTAAGTAGCAGTAATGCATGCCATTTCACCTGGCTTTACTTTCCAAACTATTAGTATCATTTTATAGCCTAATGAAGAAAAACAATTTGAGACAAGAATCACTGTATTGCCTAGGGTGGTCTCAAACCCCTGGGCTCAAGGTTCAGGCAATTCTCCTGCCTCAGCTTCCTAAGCAACTGAGACTATAGATGCAAGCCACAGTGCCTAATTCAAGAAATATATTTTAATTGTGATTTAAGCTTGGAATTAAAATCTTGGTCATTACACATACTTGGATATTTTCTAAAAGGGATGCAACTAATAATGAAAGGGAGTTTTGATTATCTTAAGCCAGTACACAGAGCTATATACTTGTTTGTATACTTCCATTTGGGTCATTTGACCAAGTTTATCTAAGAAGCAAAAAGAACTCTCTCTAGATCATTTTCAAATCAAACAACAATGCTTCAATAAACAAGCCAAACCATTCACATTTTCTTATGCTGATCTGATAAGTCAGCTTTAATACTAACAATGCATGAATTTAATTTTTTTAATTAAAAATTGCTAACTAAAAAAGTTACTAACATTCATAATGGAGAACCGAACCCCAAAATGATCAAGCTCGTGTTGAAGCCAGCTCTTGTTCCCAATCATATTTACGTGCTTCAAAATTCTCCCTTAGCTCCATTTTAGTCAGTAGGTCTATACAATAGCTGCTTTTAACAGCACTAAACAAAGGGATGTCTCCCAATGAATGTGGCATTGTCAGACATGTAAGTTCTGATGGACTGACACAGTGTAGACCCTCAATGGCATACTAACTTCCAGACATAAAGTTTAGTATTACTGCATAAGTCCAGAGTAGAAAAAACTCACATGTCGTTCCTACCACTGCTTTCTCACTACCTTCCAAAAGGTCCCAAAAGTACAAGGATGACTGCTCCATCTGGTCTTCAACACTGACAAGGAAAAGCAGCAGCAGAACAAAGTGGCTTTAGAAATACATATGCACACAAGGAGCAGCACAGTGTACGCAATTCAATCCAGTAACAGTCAAAGCACCCACGCGTCCACCTTCCCCTTTCACTCTTTGGAAATAAGAAACTGACATTTGTAAGATGTAATGAAATGCCCATCTGTGGATTTTATCAAGTAAGAATTTTTCCTTAAAATTAAACATTTCACCAAACATGACTATCAAGAATAGACCAAGAATTTAGAGCTGCTAATACAGTATTCGTTTCTTAGTTGAGTTTGTATCCTAGAGGAAACAAAAGTATAAATAGAACATTAAGAACTGCATTGAACTTTAAAGACAGCAGCTTACTTTTTCAATTATCTTTTGTTGATATTTTATATATTCAAGCTAGCTGTGTTCCCTGAACACACCCAAGTGAGAAGGAAAACGTGATGATGGAGTACACTACTGACGTGGGAATATACAGCTAGCTACCTGTAGGCAATTCAGTTTTTATTAGGCTTCTTCTCGATATAAGCCAAATTTCTTTTTGGAGGGTTGTGGGGGGGATGGCAGAAGCTGACACAGGGTCTTACTATGCAGTCCAGGCTGACCTTGAACTCATTACATGGCCAGCTCCGTCATGAACTTGCAATCCTCCTCTCTCAGCCTCCAGAGTACTGGAATTACAGGTATGCACTACCACAGCTGGCTGAAGCCAACTTGTAAGATATGTGACTTGCTTTAATATGGCTAATAAACACAAAGTTGGAACAACCCATCTTTAACCTGGCAAAAATATAAAGATCTACTATATCTGTTTACTTATTTACTCAGTTAACAAAAATACGTAAGTGGGTCACTATACGGAAAAAAATTAGATGGCTTTGTATTTAAAATAAACATCTAAATATTGAGAGAATAAGAACAAATAATTCTCACTTTGAAAGTTTAATACTGACCAAGTTGAATTTTATCTACCCCTACTTAAGTGCAGCAGAAATAAGAAGGCAAAGACATAACAAAAAAAGTTTTAGCAATATAATTATATTACAGTTAATACTTATATAGGGTTAAAAATATTTTGATGATCAGTATTTTTTAAATTAGTGCTACAATAAGGAAAAGTGTTTTTATTTGAATTCACTTTCTTTCTGGGCAATCTATTAAACTCATTACAGCATCCACTATAGAATCAAATCAATGTTTGAATTATATATACACACACACATATATGTTATATACGTATGTGTGTGTGTATACATATATGTATATATACATATGGCTAGGATAAAGTAAGGTGCTATGTGTTCCATTTCAAAAAACTTTTCCATTAGCTTACCTCAGACTTTCATTTCTTTCAGGGCAGGTCAGTTTTGAAAATTTAATGAGGTAGTCGAGTTCTTTTGAAGGCAAATACACTGCACCATTCAAGCCCCCTTTGAAATCTTTTTGTACGTGTTCCTGTGTCAAGTTCTGTAATACATACTGAACTTGAAGTATAGTTCGAAGCTTTTTCTTCTCAGCCTCAAGTTTTAGCATGTGTTCCCTCCTCTGGGCCTTCTTTTGCGCTTTCAGTAACTGTTAAAACAAATGCAGGTTGACAATTCTCCATACCTACATCAGCAACTCATGTTACAAAATCTAATCCCAAATAGCTGAGAAGATAAATCTCATGACTGTCCAACTGACCAGCTTGTGTGGCCCATAGCTCCTTTTCCACCTAAAGAAATCACTGAGTACTGAACCAGGTGGTCTCAAGTCACTAGAGGGAATGCAGTCCAAATATCTGACTCCCAATTCTAGGCTATACACTATACAGTCAGTACCTCCAACTCACCATGTTCTGTGAGATGCAAAGGACCAATCGGTGATGTCCATACCCACTTCAAGATCTTACTTTTCCTCATTTAAGTATATCAAGTCTTTTTAGGTCAAATATTTTAAGACAATGCTTGAGTGTAAGGTTTTTTTTTTTTCCAAGAAGGAAATATTTAAACTAAAATGGTCAGTTTGTAAATAACCAAAGATAATGATGAAAGCATAAGGAATTGAAAACCTAATAAACATAAAACGTCTTGCAAATATTAATACAGCATCCCTAACTCAAGAATCCAAAATCTAAAAGGCTCCCAAATCTGAAACTTCTTGAGCACCAACATAATATCACAAATGGAAAAAATCTCATGCATGATCTCATGTGATGGGTCACAACGAAAATGCAGATACCCTAAAAATAGTGTACAAAATTACTTGCCAGCTAATGAATTTCATGTTAAGACTTGGGTCCCATCCTTATACTATCACATCATGTATATGCAATTATTCCAAAATCCAAAGGGAAATCTGAAACACTTTTGGTCCAAAGTATTTTGCATAAATGATGCTCAATTTGTACCAAACAAAACAAAACAAACATTTCAACTCATTCCTGCCAGCTTGAACCACAGGTGGAACACCTATGACTGACCCATTGGGCAGTTCTACCAACTAATCGGACTGTCCTGTGCCACCCAATAGGACAGTCACGCATGTGTCATCAGTGGTTCAGAGCCAACTGGCAGCAAGACATACAGATGATGGCCCTATCACAAATGTGTTAAAGGAGATTTAGAGGTTTTGGTTTTTTTGTCTTTGATTCTGGGGTGAACCCAGTGTCTCACATAACAAGATCATTTTATAATTAATGGAACTCAAATTTCCCCTCAAATAATGTGTGTGCATAATCTCTGTGTAATAATCTGTAGATGATCCTGTGTCCACTCCAAAGTTCAGAACTATATTACTTTAAAATCTAACAATACACACATCCAGCATAGTTTGCTATTATCCAAAAGGTACATCTGTTTCCACTTACCTAACAGATGGATTTCCACTTAATTTTTTTATTGTAATATTTCCATTGTACTGTATATTTTCCAACATATGAAGATTAAAAGAATAACAAAATTAAAAACCTAAGACTTTTTCCTATAGTTGTGTTATTGATATGGTATCACTATTTGAAACTCTTAGAGATGTTCATAAATCCTAATGGATTTAGACAGTGTGGGGATAAAACCTCAGGAAAAATATTCCCTGTGGCATACTTAATATCATTCTAGGTACAATAGAAGCAACTTAATAAATTTGACTTGAGTTATAACCAGGAACAGGAGATCATGGGTAACAATAAAATTGCTACAATTCCACAATGAAATAACACATTAGATAACTGGTACCTTATATATGATGTCTCATATTTGGATAGCATTTCCACAAATCTGACTCCACGAATCTGAAAATTTAGCTAACCTCAATCTCCCATTCCCAGTAGAATACTGACAGATGATAGATGACATTTTTCTCAAGGTCAGTGAGTAAACTAGTTTTATAAAAAACAAAACACACTCACATCTTGGCTCAGTCCAGAAAAGGTTTTCTGAAGTTCCTTGGCAAATTCCAAATTATGTAGCACTTCTTCATACTTCTCTACTGCTTCCTACCAAATACAATAAGAAAACCAAGTCAAAATAAGTGTTCCCTAAATACAGGACAAATTCCAAACTTTATCAACTATATTTGCTCTACATACAAATAAAAGTACTCATCTAAAGAAAAAAATAAGGTCAAAAACTAGCAGTATGGTTGTAACATTTCAACTTTAATCCTATAAATTCATTTGTTTGTTTTTTGAGACAGCCCAGGTTGGCCTCAAACTCATGGTGCTGTTCCTGCCTCAGCTTCCTGAATGCTGGGATTATAGGCTTTTGCCACCATTCCAGTCTAGAAATGCAATTTTTAAGCCAAAATTTTATACTACCTATAAAGTTTAAGCTCAGAGGCCAGTACATTTTAAGTGCAGTAAGACAGTAGGATTATTTTATCAATATTTGTTCACCACTCAAATGCATCTATAAAACAAGCAGTACAGTAAATATCACACAGATGAACAAGCAACTATGAGACATTTGTAACTGGATTAAAAATATACTTTTTAATTGAAATATTGGATTTTAACAGGAAACATGATTTTTTATCAACCTTTATATTTAAAAAATAAGTGTGTCATCCATCAAAAAAATTACCCATAATAGACATTTTAACTGAAATAACAAGCTATGTCCTACAGGAAGTTAAAAGAACAAGATTTTTTAAAGTTTTACAGTGAACAAAACTGATAATTAGAAAAGGCATAGGTGGTTCACTGGAATTTAACTCAAACTTTATGTGAAACAGAACAAGCAGGGACCTTGCTCAACTACATAAAGATCTATGAAGCTTCAATAACTAAAGCAGCATAATATTTCCCAGGTATCACCTGAAGACATGAAAATATACATTTATGTATAGGTGTGTATGAGCACTTATATAGAAGGATAATTCAGAATAATCCAAAATGAAAAGAATCCAAATATCCAGCTAACAAATATGTCCCCACATGGAATATAAGACACAATGAAAATAAATAAAATAGTGATACAGAATGTAACATGGACAAAGCTCAAGACCACTATGCTGAAAAGAGGTCAGAAACAGCTGGGTGTGATGATACACACATATAACCCCAGGACTCTAGGGAGTTGAATCAGGAAAATCCCAAATTTAAGCCCAACACGGACAACTCAGTGAGACTGTCTCAATAAAAAAGCAAAAAGGGCTGGGGGTGTAGCTCAGTGTGAAGATCCTAGGTTCAACTCCCAGTAACATTTAAAAAAAAAAAAAAGCAAAAGACTATTTTGTATGAAATATCCAGAAAAAACAAACATATAATGACAGAAACAAACCAGAGCACAAAAAAGGAACTTTAGGAGGTGACAGAAATTGTTTAAAACTGGACTGTAGTGATAATTGTGTAACTACAAATTTACCATAAATCACTGCATTGTACATATATCCTAACGAGTTTATTATATGGTATGTACACTGTATCTCAATAAAGCTGCTGGAAAAAAGCCTGCTAACACTAAACTTCTATAAAAGTTTAGAAAGATAAGAACTCCTATGTCCTCTCAGTATGAGTCTAACAACTCTTATTATTAGGGTCTCTATCTGGGTAACCTACAAATCCTCATGTGCTCAGAGGGAAACTTTGAAAGGTGACTGGATAAGAGCTTCCAGCTGATTTGCTGTTAGGTGGGGCCTGGTCAGAAGATGCAGATCACCAGAGGTATGGCCTGGAAAGGCATCTGCCCCCCCACCCCACTTCTCACTTCCCTCTTAGCTTCCTGGCCTCCATGATGTTAGGTCCCTCTGCTATCCTGCCTTTGAGCCAGCAGACTATGGACCAAAAACATGAGCCAAAATAAATCTGTTGTCAAGTTGTGGACGTCAGATATTGTGTCCTAATGATGAGAAATGATTTCAGACAATTATTGCACCGAAAGCAAAGCTGGGTGCAATAGAACATGCCTGTAACCTCAGCTATTCAGGAGGCTGAAGAAGGCGGACTGCAAGTTCCAGTCCAGCCTGAACAATGTAGCAAGACCCTATCTCATAATAAAAATTTTAAGAAGTTCTGGGGATGTAGCTCACTAACAGAGCAGTTGCCTGGCATACACAAGGCTCTTAGTTCAATCTTCAGATACACAGAAAAAAAGAGAGGCAAGAGAACAAGGGGTGGGAGCTGAGTCACAGTTACAGGAAGGAGTTTCAACAGTATGGACAACATATCATTTGAGCTGAAAGGTGGGTTCTACTGCTTGGCCTTACTGCACATTACAATTTATATGCATCATTTTTTTTGGACCATCCAGTTCATCACACAAACAGTAGGCAGGCTTTCCAGCTATAGAAACAAGAACTGGGCAGACAATGTAACCACAGTATGGAATCCTCAGAGGAACATAATGCCAGAAAGAAATATACATCCACTCCCAAAAGGAATTAGCTGAGCCAAGAAAACCATCATCAGGTGGGAACTACTTCCTGTCACCTAAATGTGCACACTGGCTTCTCTCCTCTGCAGAGGAGTCCCTCCACCTGTGTGCTGGGTCTTATGCAATTACGTCTTCGCTAGAACCTTAGTCTATGATTCCCTTTAATGTCTTCTAATGGCTTCTCCCTCTCTGTTGATGCTAAATCAGCATTTTACAGTCCAAATCATTCCCAACCTCAAAAAGAAAAACATACAACTCTCTCGCCAACCATTTTTCAAGTCTCAGACCAAGTTCCTCCTCAGACCTCATTACCCTGGATGCTGACTTTGCCATTCCCCCAGAAGTACCACAGCTGCCATCAGTGATGTCAATCCCACTCTTTTTTGTTTTGTTTTGTTTTGTTTTGGTACTGGGGATTGAACTCATGACCTCACACTTACCAGGCAGGCACTCGTGCTACTGAGCTACATCCCTGGCCCCTGTCAATTCCATTCTTTAAAGCTATGCTCTCATCTGCCTGACTTCTTAGCCGCCTTCAACATAAAGGCACCATCCCGCTTCACAAACAGCTCTTTGTTTTCCCATCATTAAACTTTCATTTTTCTCCCACTTCTCCAGATGGTTATTTACCACAATATTCTATTAACTTCTCACCTCAGTTTTAGCTGTAAAACCGGCATAATAGGCCCCACTACACAGATGTTATACATCTTAAATGATTTAATACTTATAAAGCACTCAGAGTCATGATTAACCCCTAATAAGTAAGCTGTATTTTTAGCCATTATTACACTGACCTGCACTTCAGTTCTGCTACCTATATCCTTGCCCAACATATACTCGTCTTTTCTAATGGTTTCACTAGCAGCCATACAGATGATAAATCTCTACACCAGTACTGGCAAACTTCAGAGCTTTCAATGATGGAAGCCTGCTGCGACATTTGTGCCACAGGTTCGCTACCACTACAGTTCTATGCTCCAGAGCCATATACTTAAGTATTTACTAGACATAACCCCTAGTATCTCATAAGGACTTTAAAATCAGTGATGGAAAACTGAGCTCCGTATCCCAGTTCATCCCATCCTGCCAAACTCCCTTAACCCCAGCCCTTCCAAGCTCAAAAAAATGCTTTTGCTGTCCACTTAATTATTCCAAGCTGAAAGCACTTCCAACCTCACCCTCTTCTCAGGGCCTTTATACAACTAACATCTGTCTCGTCTTTCTGCCTTCTCTTCTTTAAGTACTATTCCTCTTAGAAGACTCAACAGAACAAGCTAGGTCCCTGACTACCATCTCTTCTCACCCTGTTTCTCACCTTAATATCATTCCACACTGTCTCAGTTACTTTTCTCATTGCTGAGAAACAAAATACCAAACATCCACAGATAAAGGAGGATAGGTTTATTTAGCTCACAGTTTGTAGAGGTCCAGCTGGCTCCAAGGGAGTAGGGCATGTGGAGGAGAAACAGTTCATGGTATGGCAGGCAGAAAACAGTGAACCCCCAGCAGCAGCAGCAGCCTGCCTTCTTCCTGTCCCCGTATTCCACCCAGGCTACCAGCCTACTGACTGGTGCCATCCACACTCAGGTAGGGCTTCCACCATCCACAACCTTAATCCACATTTACACACCCTAATCCAGCCAGCTCAGACAATCCTCACCTATGAGAGCCAGATTTGGGGGGGGGGGAACCATCTAGACACAAGCCATAACATCCTGTCCCTGGACCCCAAAAAACTCACATCCCTTTATGCAAAAGCATTTAGTCTATTTCTTAAGAGTTGCTAGCTGGGCATGGTGGCCCATGCAGGTAATCCCAGCACTCAGGAGACACAGGCAGGAGAACTGTCATGAGTTTGAAACCAGCCTGGCTACATAATGAGTTCAAGGACATCCTGAACTACATGGTGAGACTCCGTGTCAAAAAAAAAAGCTGAAGTGCTAACAGTTTCAGCATTGCTGAAAAATCCAATTCCAAAGTCTCCTCTGAAATTTAAAGTAAACGGTTAGCTGGGAGCCTGTGTACAAGTGAAAATACACAATAGCACAAGATAAACATTCCTGGTCCAAATAGGGATATAGAAAGGAACAGGATGGAAGCAAATCCAAAATCCAGCAAGGCAAAAATTAAATCCCGTATTTCCATATCTAGCATTATGGCAATCTGTGGCAAGGTGTGAACCCCCAAAGGGCTTAGGTGGCTCTACCCCTATGGCATTTTAAGTGCCCGCAGCTCCCCTGGCTTCTCTCTTGGGCTGGCTTTGCTCACTCTATGCAGATTTCCTTAGACAGTTCATGTTCCTGCCTTCTCTAATCCTCTGAGGTCTCCACTGTACCTTTGGCTTCACGCTCACAACTTTACACACTGTCCTCTCAGGCTACACTGCCTGGGCTCCTAGGTCTTCTTCTGAAATCTAGATAGAAGCCTTGCTGACCCCACAACTCATGCATTCTGTATGTACCTAAAACTAGCACCACCTGCATGATGCCAAGGTCTGCTGCCAGCTAGAGCAGTAGCCAGGCTTCCTTCTCTCTCAGCTTAGGGGTCAAGGGCCTGTATTGCTGAGCATTGTGAACCCAATTCCAAGAAATGAATTCTCTAGGCCACTGCCATTGTGAACACTCTGCTCTCAGAGTAAAGTCTCTCACTTTTGCAATTCTGACACTGCAAGAGTAGTTCTTATGATGTCCACAGTCCATCTTTTCTAATATCCTCTCCCAAAATACTTGTCTTTTTATTGCTAATCTTTTCAACAAATAAGTTTTTTGTTCCATCTGTGCAGGCTGAAACTTTACTATAGCTTCTTCCTAGCCAAACTCAAAATGTTTAAACCATTCTGTTGGACCTTTTCTCTTGATTCTCAACATAGATCTGGTTAAAAGCCCCCAGCAGTAGCTATGCCACTGTCTCAAAGTTAAACTGCCTTGAAATTTCTTCCACAAGGTTAATTAGTCCACTGCCCACAATCTCAGTCTCAGGCAAAGTCTCTGGACATGAACAAAACACAAATTTTCTGCTAAGGCCTAACACACATGGTCTGGAGCCCAACAGCCAGTGTAGTACTTGTTTCTAACTGAAATCTCCTGAGCCTGGTCTTTATCAGCAACATTTCTATCACCATCATAGACTTCTGTGCCTGACCAAAATCTCTCATCAAATTCAACTTACAGCATTTCAGGGTTACCTCTTCAGCCAGTATCTCCAAACCTTTCCAAACTCTTCCTGCAAGCCACTTCCAAAGGCTTCTGAATCATATGGACAAATAAATTCACAGCAACAACCCCACAATTCTGGTATTAAAATCTTACTATTCTCATGGCCAAGAAAAATACCCTACCCAACACCCAAAGTTAAAGGAGGAAAGGTTTATCTAGCTCACGGCATGTACAGGTATCAGTCCACAGCCAGCTGGCTCCAAGGCAGGGTGGCATGGCACAGGGGCATCACTAGGGAAGCCTTCTTTCTGTCCCTTTATTCCACCCAGGCTAACAGCCTGTTGCTTGGTACCACCCCCCACATCCAGGGTGGGGCTTCCATTATCGTATACTTAATTCCAGTATCACACACTTAATCTACATTCACATACTCTAGGATTACCCAGCTCTGAAAACCTCATCAGGATTTGGGAGAACATCTAGATACAAGCCATAACATATACGTATCTGCTCATTTCCTTTTTTCCAGGCCTGGGATTCACACCAGAACCTTACACACACTAGACAGTCCCTCTACCACCCAGCCCCTACATATTTGCTTACTTCCTCTCTTCCTCCATCACACTACATTACTACCCTAACACTGTACCTCTTGGGGTAGGAGCTTAATGTATTTTACTGAATAAAATGTGGTTCAAAACAAAACCTTAGCTTCAACTATGTTAAAGATTCAGAACAAAATATAACATGTTTGAATGGAATCATATACAGGTTGAACACCACTAATTCAAAAATTTGAAATCCAAAATAATTCAAACTTTAAAACTTACTGAGCCATGACATCATATTCAAAAGTCTCAGATTATAGAGGATTTTGGATTTCAGACTTTTCATATTAGAGATGCTTAACCAGTTAAGATTATGTAAATATTATTTTTAAAAAGACTAAAACTTGAAATAATTCTGGTCCTAAGCATCTCAAATAAGATCTTGTATGGAGATTCCTGTTTCAAGAAAAGGACACTAAATGCAAAAAGACTAGTGAACTGAAAAGATCCCAAGACAAGGAGATCAACTAGGAAGATTGGAAGATTACACATCTTCCAATGCTGCTGCCTGGGTTAGGCCAACAGCAATGCAACTATAAAGGAGAGAAGATTCCGTATCACTTAATGAGTTTAGTAGGAGATGCTTTAAATATAACAGGATCAGAGTTTAGCAGCAAAGGATGGATACCAAACAAATTCTTTAATGACAAAAAACTTCAGGGGCACCAAAAGCATCAAATGTCCCTTGCCTACTGCTAGGAAATTCACTTGACTCTTGGTTCTCAGTTTCAAGTCCAGGCCTAAACCAAAATATAACATAGTCCAGTTACAAAAGGGACTCTAGAATCAACTTCTTACTGCTAAAAAAAAAAAAACCGCATGTGACTCTTGCTTCTGTATTTCAAATCCAAACCTGAGTCAAAACTTAATAAAGGTACAAAAGAAGCTCTAAAAACTACTTCACTAATACAACCTATCTCAAAGAGAAAGCTAGGTTTATTTTAGCAATCTCAGTGAAGTCTTAGGAATATCTAGGACAAGCTTGAGAGGCTACAACTTAACAGCTTCTACTTGAAAAAGGATGCAAGAGTCCAAGCGTGGTGGCAGAAGGCTGCAATGCCTGTATTTCCAACATGCAGGAGACTGATGTATGAGGGTTTTGAGTTCAAGGTCAGCCTGGGCTACACAGCAAGATGCTGCCTCAAAAAAAAAATTGTTTTCAATTGCAAGAATCTATTGGACTAAAGGAAATCAAACTGAAATTATCAAATTTATCATAAAATTTAAAATATAATGATCAAATTTAATACAGCTATGCAGGGTTTGAAAGGAAATTCACACTTTAAGAAATTTTAGAAAATGGTATTTTCATAGGTAAAAAAAACTAAAAGCAGAAACAGTGGAAAAGGCAAAAAGTAGAATAAAATAAATGCAAAAGCTAATTCTTAAAACACACATATCCCACTGGCTAATTTAAAAGCAAACTGAGGACTCTCACAAAATTAGAAAAAAAGAAAGGCTGGCTCAATTTTAAGAACCATGTATTATGCATACACTGCCACACCATTAAAGAAGGATGAATGACTAAGTGGAGCATGACAGATATTTAGCACAAGGAAACTATTCTTACAATGTATACTTCAGACACATTTACAAATATACAACACTAAGGCCTGAGATGTCACTCAGCGGTAGTGCATTTACCTAGCATGTATAAAGCCCTAGCCACTGCCAAAAAAAAAAAAAAGTAAACACCACTAAGAGTGAACTCCAAGTAAACTAAGCACTTGAGGGATAGTGATGATGTAACAGTACAAGTTTATCCAGTATAACAAATGTACCTCTTCGGGGTGGTGTGTCAATGATGAAAGAGACCAGGGCTGGGGCTTGCACGGGGGTGTACATGGGAACTCTGTGCTTTCTGTTCAGTTTTACTGTAACTCTAAATTACCTCAAACAGGGGCTGGGGATTTAGCTCAGGGCTTAAGCGCCTGCTTTGCAAGCGTGTAGTCATGAGTTCGATCCCCAGTACCAAAAAAAAAACCCAAAAAACAAATTACCTCAAAAAGTAAAATCTATTAAAAAGTAGGAAGGGAGAAAAATAAAGATGGCCCAAAATAGTGTCTAGATAGGCCATCTTGGTTAGCAAATGGGGAGAGGTGATAAAAAGGGTATGTTTCTAAAGCCTTTTTTAAAAAACTCTGAAGTAGTACACTCCTGTAATCCCAGCACTTGGGAGGCTGAGGCAAGAGAATAGTTTTCAAGATTTGAGACCAGCCTGGGCTACAAGGTGACCAAGGCTAGTCTCAACTGCATAGCAAGACCCTGTCTCAAAAAGACCAAAAAAATAAAAAAAACTTTGAAAGAATGTATTTGATTAACAATCATTATTCAACATCTGATTAAAAAATGGTAAATGTTTAAACTTTTTAACCTAGTACAACAGAAGACACATTGCCATTAATCCTCTCTACCTCTCTTTGAACACACTTATCCCATTTGCCACTTTCTAAAGCAGTTCTGCAAGTTTCTGCATGACTGTCTTTAGTTGTACCATTGTGGCTGCCTCAAAGTCCTCCATCAATTCAAAATAGTTCATGGTGAAAAATTCTGACTATGGGCTGGGGATGTAGCTCAGCAGCATGGCACCCGCCTGGAAGCTTCAGGCCCTGAGTTCCATTCCCAGCACCCCTCCTCCCAAAATATGACTTTAAGGAAGAGCCAGAAGTCACCTGGTGGCAGCTCTGGTGAACAAGGTGAAGGACACACTGCAATGTTCGTATGAGCCTGCCTTTCAGTTGGATGGCACCTGGCAGCAGGACTTACATTAATTACAATATCTCAAAGACATGCACAAAAGAGAACTGCCAGAACTGCTTCAGAAAGTGGCAGAAACAACGAAATAAATATAAGTGATAAAGTGTCCTTTACTGAAATGAATCTGTTTTATTTGTTTTTTTGAGACAAGGTCTTGCTATATAGTTCAGGTTAGCCTCAAACTACTATGTAGCCCAGGCTGGCCTCAAACCTGCAATGATCCTCTTGGCTCAGCCTCCTGAGTACTGGGATTACAGGTATGTGCCACCACACTCAGCAAACTGTAATAAATTTTATTTAAACATTTACAGCATACTTTGACCACCTCATGTACAATGAAATGAGAACTAAACAAAAGGACAAGAATAAAAGAAAATCTGCATCATTTTAAGTATTTCATGATGTGTGAACTATGTAAAGTATTATCAACTTGCGTTTCTTTTGGTTTTGGTACCAGGGACTGAACTCACAAGCTTGCACTTGCCAGGCAGGTGCTTAAGGCACTGAGTTAAATCCCCAGCCCCAACCTGGTTTTTACTGAGACAGGATCTCTCTATGTAGTGCAGGCTGGCTCAAACACATGGCAGTAGAAGGAGGATCACAAGCCCAGGCTGGGCAATTAAGGCCCTATATCAAAATTTAAAAAGGGCTGGTAATAGAGCTCAGTACAAAGGCACAGCTTCAATCTCCAGTACCAAGAAAAAAAAAGAATAACAATGTGTACAGTCTGTCAGATAAGTACTAATTTTAAGAAAACTAAAGCAAGGAAAGGAGCTAAGGAGTGTGAATGGAGACATGGTGGGACATTATGGCCAGCAAAGACCCTACAGAGATGACCTTCAAGTAAGCAACTTAAGGAGTTTAGGAGTTGAACATCTCGGGCAACGGCCAAAGCCCTTCTGGTGAATCCAGCTATCACCTGCCACAGCCAACAGTAGTAAAGAACAGATTTTAGGGGCAGGGGAAGTAAAGAGATGTATAGAACTCACAGGACTCACTTGTTCCCACTGTGAGTTTGGCAGCTGTCAGCATATTACCTGAGAAACCAAATTCCTGTAGTTACGAAGACACAATGTAACACTGAGGTTGGAGCTGTCTGGCTGGAAACAGCACACCCTCGACATCTCTCTAGAGAGCTACCACACAATGAGAACACCCAACCCTCCCACCCACTGTGTTCCAACTCTCACTGCCACCAGAGCAGAGAGAGAAACCCTTCCTTCAAGGATAGGTACACAAAGGGCATGTGCTATCACTCCACGGTCACTGGACATCCCAAGATTACTTGAAAACAAAGCCACATTGAAATGCTGGATGTTCAGCCAAGTCCTCACAGCTAACTGAACACACCATTCTCAGAAGCCACACAATTCAGATCTGAGCCACGGCAGAATTATAACTTCCAGAACACTCATGGGTCAGTAAATAAGACTCAAAATGACAAGACAAAAAATAAGCCTCCTGAATACGCATGTCTACTACACACAACCAAAAACTGCAGTTGGAAAAAAATAACAGAACCACAAGCTAGATTAAATAACTTTTTTTCAACACATACATTTTTATTAGTGAATGTAAGTTTTACAGAATATTAGGTTTCATTGCGGAATTTTCATATGTGCTAGAATAACTTTTTTTCCACAACTGGGGACTAACCCAAGCCCTTCACACTGAGCTCCACCCCCAGATTTTTTTTTTTAATTCTGATACAATGTCTCACTGAATCACTAAATCATCCAAGCTGGACTTGAACTTGTGATCTTCCTGCCTCAGTTTCCCAGAGTGCTAGAATTATGGAAATGTGCCACCATGCCCACCCAGATCAAATAACTTTCAAGTATGTTCTATTTTTCTTAGCAAGGAATGTGATCAGGTCAAAGCAGCAAATGTTGATGAAACACTGACTTTCATTCCATGCCATAAAATTCTCCTTCAGAATTAAGGGTACCACTAGCCGGCATACCACTGACAAGTTAAACAATATAAAAGAAAAAATGTAAATAGTCTAACACTTACAGTAAGATTAATACTTTAAGGATAGGACATGCCAATCTAGGATAGAAAAGTAGGGAAAACCCATGGAAGAAATTAAGAGCCAGGTGTGGTAGCACATGCTTGTCATCTCAGTATTCTGGAAGGCTGAAGCAGGAGGATCACATATTCAAGCCTAGAAAAAGCAATTTAGTGAGACCCTGCCTCAAATTTTTTTTTAAAAAGGGAGAGGGTTTAGTCCAACTCAGGCCCTGGGTTCAATCTCCAGTATTGAAAAAAAAAGAAAGAAAGAAAGAAAGAAAGAAAGAAAGAAAGAAAGAAAGAAAGAAAGAAAGAAAGAAAGAAGCAGTTGGAGACATTCAGAAGGCTACAGAAAACACTTTTAGGTTTCAGAGTAAAAAGATGTCAGTTTTACACCATCCCCTCTAACTTCTTTCCCTTCCATCTGCCCCGGCATAAATGTAATTGAACTTTTTTCAATACACATATTTTTATTAGTGCACATGTTTTACAGAATATTGTGTTAACTCAGTCCATATTTTCACTCCTACTTAATCCATACCCCCATCCATACCATTTGTCAGTGCAACAGAAATGAATCTGGACCTACGAGAGGTAACAGACAAATGAATTCTAACTTCTTTTGGGATAATGAAGTTTCTGCTCTCACCGTACTCCATGAGAATTTTAGTAAGAACAGAAGTCAGTATGACAAAAGACTATAAATCACTTACCAGTTGATCTGGATTAAGTTGCTCTCCATTTTTCACTCGATCCCTGTAATCTTCCAGTTTGAGCTACAAAACAGAAACTGGTATCTAGTACAGTCTGATAGAAAATTCTGAAGCAAATAAATATCAAACATTACTCCCTCTGAAAACAATTCTGAAAGCTATCAATATGCAAGGATATCACTTTATTACAGGACAGGCAGCAACTGTAACATGTTTTTTCAGGGGAAAGCAAGGGTAGGCTGCTCCCCTGCTGGTCTTTCAGCTGTCTCAGCCAGCTCACAGTAGCTCCCAAACCAGGGTTACAAAGGGTGAAGTCACACACATGGTAACCCTGTATCCATGCACGCCCCCAGTCAGAACAGCAGTCAGTGTGGGTGGTGACAGCAGCGTAGCCGAGGCTGCACATTCCCCTTTCATTTATTCTTACAACTCCGAAGAATTTGGATTACTTTGTTTTACAGTGTGTACTCTCCTTTTACAGAAGGGGAAATGGGTTTGATGGCTGAGTTTTCACTACTTATTAACAGCTCTGAGCAAAAAGCCTCACAAGAGTAACTTTTTGGCTGTGTAACTAATAGAATCCCTGGAGATATGATGTTTCAGTAA
Organism: Dolichotis patagonum; assembly: GCA_004027295.1. NCBI lineage: Eukaryota > Metazoa > Chordata > Mammalia > Rodentia > Caviidae > Dolichotis > Dolichotis patagonum. Next base: position 78,647 of record PVJX010002772.1, read on the forward strand.
AAATAAAAAAATATTTAAAAAACAGCTGGGTTTAGTGGTATACACATAAAATCCCAGCACTCGGGAGGCTGAGACAAGAGGATCCCTACAAGTTTGAGGCCAGCCTGAACTATATGGTGAGACCATCTCCCGCCACCAAAATAAAAACTCAAACAGCCATCAGGCATGGTGGCACACACCTATAATCCCAGGGAGGCTGAAGTGAGAAGACTGCTTTTGAGGCCAGCCTGGACTATACAGTGAGACCATCTCAAAAACAAACAAACAAAAAACAGCTAAATTCAGGTAGGGGCAGCAGGGGGCCCACAGTAGAACTGTTAAGAACATAAGCTTGGCTGGGGATTTAGCTCAGCAGCATAAGCGTCTGCCTGGCAAGTGTGAGGTTGTAAATTTGATCCCCCGTACAAAAAAAAAAAAAATCATAAGCTCTTTGTACTATTTAACAACGTTGAACCTAGACAAGTTTCCAAATTGGATACCAAGGGAGTATCTGCCAGCATGTTTAGATGTTTCTGATGTAGATATCACGAGGATGTAAAACTTTTGGGACAAACTTAAGAGGACACACACTGATCCACTATTGTTAGAATATGAAAATACTGGAGGGGGATATTTTCATATGGGAAAAAAAGGTGAGAGTTGAGCAAGATACAGAGGTCACTACATGCCAGGACAAGTTCATTCTTATCAATCAGTCTACATGTCTAACAGTTATATGGCTTTGTAAAACAGTTTATATGGCTCTGTAAAAACAAGAATAAAACTAGCTAGAAATTTCAAAGCTTAAGCAGTAAAGCTTTTTTCCCTTAATGGCTTCTATTTGTAATTAGACTAGTTGACACACAAGGACTGACTTAGTCAACCAACCCAATGGTGCTCAGCCAGGGACAATTCTATCCCCTAGAGTCATCCCGCCTGTCTGGAGGGATTCTAGTTACCATAACTTGGACACTTTGAGAAAGGCAGACTGTGCTACTTGCATCTTGTAAAGAGATGTTAAACTTCCCATAAAGCCCAGGACAGCCCGCACAACAATGAATTGCTACAAAATGTCAATGGTGTCTAGGTTAAAAAATTGTGCTCTAACTTCATGCTTAAACTATTAACCACAGATTCAGTTACCAGCTGAATCTGTGGCATTTTCCTAGTAACTTCCTAATGGTGTAAAAATAATGTGAGATTTCTTTTCTAGGCACAATTTGAAGCTATTTTTTCATACTGAGTTTGATACATTTTTTAGGCTCCTACCACACTGGCTTCAGTCTTAAAATGCTTTCCCAGAAGTTAAAACAAAAGCATGTACTGGTACTATGAGACAGGTATTTAAAGAGGTACTACAGTTAACCTAGACAGCACAGGTACACAGATGCGTCCTTTCTCCACCAGAGTGAAGCCATTCTGAAACCTCTAATAGACCCTGTCACAGCGGTGGGGCATTTGTGCTGACCCAGGCACACTCCCCTTACCACACACACTGTGATCCACAGCACAGTGTGCTTTCAGAAGACAAATGATAAGGGCCAGAGAAGCTACTAGCAACTGATCCTTGTTTATTGCCTTCCTGGCTTTAAAAGGGGGAGGGGGAATCAATCAAACTCTTTAAAACATTCTTACAGTCCTCCATTAAAAAGCAACTTTCCTTCCCCTCCCATGAATGTTCCCATTATATATATCTAAAATGTACCAATTTTTTTTTTTAAAGAAAGGGACAAAGAAAGAAAGCAATTTTCCTGGCCTTTAACTAGGTCTTGGTCTAGTTAACTGCTCAGCTCTACCCATCCAAAGCAGAAGAGAATCATGACACAACAAAGTAATGTGCAGGCAGGTATGTTTCACAGGCCACATGACTCAGGAAATGAGCAGTGATCTGAATGTTACAGCAGCATTTACTGTAACATTCCGTTGACAGTAAACTGAATCTCCTCATAAGGAAGAGACTCAGTCTACAACACTTTCACCCACCAATCTTAGGCCAAGACCTCAAAAGATGAAAATGACTGCTGAAACATTTATTGGCTTTCCAAGTTAAAGCTTCCAAGGACTGCAGCAGCTCTACTGCAACATCAGCTGCTGCAGAAAGTCACAGGGAAAACAAGCTTAAAAGTCAGGCTATTACTCATCTACGAAAAGAAACATTAATGTAACACTCAAGGAATTCATCTGTCCTAAAATATCTAACTCTTCAAGCACTTCAACAGCAGCATGCATAATAATTTTACTATGAATACTGTTACTCGGCTGTGTTGACAAATGAAGCAAAATGTTAATACTATATAGTTTGCCTGTTTTACTTGTTCCCTGGCATCTACATCCTAGGTTTCAAGTTTCAGGAATGAAAACCTATGACCCTTGACAAAGAAATTATCAGTTCCTTATTTAAGACCATGCAGGTATGGGAGGAAAAGAGTTACCTTCTTTTTCTCGATGTTTCTAATTTTGTGTTTAAGGCATATGAGTCCATTGTCGATGTAGGTCTCATAGGCCTGGGATGGAGATGCAGCAGAACTGAGGGCGGACTGCAGAGGGCTCAGGGCCCGCTGGCTTTCCCCATGCTGACTGTGGTTCACCTGGGGCTTGGCTGACTTCATATTCCCCACTCTTCCCTCCTCTGACCGGCCTGAAGGTGACTGGTAACCAAAAGGGGATGAAGAGAGTTGCACCATTGAAACGGATGAGGCTGAAGCGAAGGGGGGAAAAAGTACAGTGCAAAAGTAAACTAGGGGGGCACAGCCAGGCTTTAACTTCCCTAGAAAGTCTAGACCCACTTTCCTAAAATTCCACAGAAGCTCAAAAACTAACAGTGCTTTGGATACTGCGTTTCCGTTCCACTGCTTTCAAGGTAATCAGTGGCAAGCACCGGCCAATACGCATAGCCTTTACGTCGGCAAAAATCTACAACGCGAGGGACGTTTCCAGAAATTCGATTTTCCACACAGGAAGGAAGAACTGCTAATCAAGCAATGGCTCCGGAGCTCCTCTCTTTACAGGAGCAAACCACATTGTGAACTTCTATGATCAAGTGAACACACACACACAGAGCTTTCCACAAGGGGACCTCAACGCAACCTCCTGACCCGATCCCCCACTGCCAAACTCAATTATGAACATTTCAAAGAAAACCTCCAACTCCCTCTAAGTGAAACAGCAGTTTCTTGAACCAGACCGGTAACTTCCCTTTGATTCCTCTAGGGCCTGGAGGCAAATCCATCCCTATCCGGCACAGGCGCAGGGTGCTCTCGCAAGCTGCACCCTGAGGTGACGCTCCGCTGCCGGGCTGCTCGCCCCGTCACCACCCGCTCAGGGCGTCCTGGGCGCGGGCGAGGTGATCCCTCACAGCCCCGCCGACCCTCCCTTCCCTGAGGCCCGGCCCACCCGCCAGCCCTGGGACGTGAGAAGCCGACCTGGCCCAAGGCGCGAGCCGCCGCCCTCGAGCCCCCGCACCCCGCTGCGCCGACCCGGACCCGCCCGCCAGCTTCACCTCCCCAGGCCGCCGCTGCCGCAGCCCGGGCCCGCCTTCGGACGCCGGCGGGAGCCAGGAGGGCTGCGGCGGTGGACCTGCGCCACCCCGCACTCGCGTCTCCTCCTCCTTCCCCTCCCTCTCCCCGCCCTGGCGCGGCCCGCGGCGTCCGCGGCGCCCTGCGTCCAGCCGACTCCACCGCTCTTGCCAGGCCCGCCCTTGCAGCCGCGCGTGCCTTATATATGCCGCGCCTCGCCCCGCCCCCGCCCGCGCGTGCGCTCTCGTGCCGCCGGGCACCGCCTCCTTCCGGCGCCGTGGGCGCGCGCATCCGCCGCGGCTGCGCAAAGGGCGCAGAGCCAGGTGGCGGGGTGGCGCGCAGCAGGTGTGTTGCATGTCTTCGAGGCCCGCGCGCCTCTGGAGCTGTCAGATAACAGGCCTCGGATGCTTGTATTTTGCGTGGGCACACGTGAACTTTTGGGCCCTTGGAAACGTTCTTCACGGTAGGAAGGAGAAAAATGCCCATTTCCCCACCGGGGGCGGGGGGCTCAGTCCCCAGAAGCGAGCACTCCCAGTCAGCACAGGTGCAGAAGCCTGGTAAGAGGCTGCACCCTCCAGAAAGCTGATCTGCTTATTACCTGTGTTCTTCGGTGCTGTGAAACAGTGAGCATCAGCACTCAGAGCTCATTAAAGAAAAAAAAAAAAAAAAACTTATGCAAGGTCTCGCAGAACTAACAAAAAAAGACTAGAGATGCGTCCGTTTTGGAAAGAAAAGACGTGTCTTAACCTACATGGGTTAAACACACACACAGTGCAAAAACTCGTCTTCCAACACGTGTCCAGCTGTTTCACCCAGTAGAATTGTTTTAGGTCCTGTCCCCAATCGCTGATAAAAAGTAATTTAGGCTAGCAAAAAAGGAACAGAAAAGTAAGATTCGAAAAAGCAAAAGCCCTTTAATAATCTGACCAATTACAGAAATAATTTAGCGTTTTTCTGGACCCAGTGATTTTATCACTTATCTGTTCAGTTCCTGGGGACATTATGTACCTTAATGTTGGGTTGTTGCTTTGAATCTGAAGCCCATGTAGAGCTTTGAAGCCGAAAAATATTAGAGAGTGTCTCACGGTTGATAATCAGAGAAAGAACAAGCTCCTGACCCTAAGGAGGAGGCTTATGCCTTCACCGTGGACCACACACCAGGGAGAAACAGGAAGGACACATGCTTGGGTCAATGGTTTGGCACAACTAACAGGTCATGCCTGTTGAAATCTGAACTAATAAAACTAACAGTGGTCCTTTTAGACCAAGCAAGAGCTTGCCCTTGGACCGTGTAGATCTGGATATAAAGCTTAAATATTATGCTAAAATGAAGTAAGTCTGAATAAATCTTTACAGATGTATTTCCCAACACGGGTGGTGAAAATGAATCAAGACAGAATACAAAAGCAAAAAATAATTAAATTTCACATCCAGTCAGGTAGTCCACATAAGCATAATAACATTTGTAGGAGACTGTACTGTGATAACATTGCACAGGTGTCTTCTGAAAAACGAAAAAGGTCATTCAGGGAAAAAAGTGTCCAGGGATCTGGAAGTGTAGCTCCTTCACAGAATGCCTGCCTAACGTGAGGACCTGAGGCCAGGCCCCATGCCATCTAAAAGTAAAAATGCGTCCCTGCCAGAGATTTGAGTTGTTTTGAAAGACATTCGGCCAAAACTTATTTGTCAAAAATTTGGTTTATTTTTACCTTCATTCCAGGCTTTCTATAACACCTTGATTTGTACTGCTACCTGGGAAGAGGTATTTGTAGAATGTCATCTTCATGCTTCAAAGTAATGATGGAAGAATATATTCAATGTATTCAGCAGATGTTTTCCAGACACTTATTACTATGTGTTGGGAATAGGGATATAATGTGTGACAAGGCAGCCCCTGCCCTCCTGCAGCGGAGTGGAAATTTGATCAAAGCTGCAGGTATAAACAGTAAAACAAATCAATAAAATAAAAAGACAAAAATGCTAATGACATATAATGGATGGTTTGATTTCAGCAAAAACAGCCAGCCTTTACATCCCTTGAAAATGTGAAGACCTTAAAAATATGCATTGTCTGGCAAATGGTGCAATCCCTGAAGGATGGTTATGCTGCAGTCACTTACAATTAATTTAGCTTCATGTTATTGAAACTGAAAAGATTAATTGGCCAGAGGAGGTGAAAGCCAGTAGCATGCTCGGAGATAGAGCAAATTACCTTGGACATTTTATTATGAGTGACAGAAGTCGTTCCTCAGTGGCTTTAGAGGGAGAGATCCCCTCCCCCAAGAAAGACGAGACCACGAGAAATAACAAGAAAGCTTAAGAAGAGAGAGAGTCCCTAGCAGCAGTTATATAAGGGGCTAAAAATGTACTTTCACATACTTTCAGATTTTCAATTTTTTTTTTTTTTTTAGTTTTTTGAGACAAGGTTCCATTATATAGTCTTGAACTGGCCCAGACTGGCATCAAACTCATAGCAGCCCTCATGCCTCAGCCTTCAAATGCTGAGATTATAGGCACACCACCATGCCCCGCTTAGATTTTCAGTATTTAAGAGAACCTTTTCATGAAAAAGGGAACAATATGGACTATAGGTACAAAAAATAAAATTTGCCATAATTATTATGTGACATTTTCTTCAGAGTAAATTCCTGTCTTTTTATTTGTATTTTTTTTTATTTTTATTTTTATTGGTGGTGGTGCTAGGGATCAAATCCAGGGCCTTATTCATGCTTGGAAGCACTTCACCCTAACCCCTTTAGAGCATTTTCAGAGAATTCCCAGTTTCTAAGATTAGTATTTTTGTGAACTTCTTGTCTTCATAAATTTATAATTATACATTCCTATTGGCTTTGTACTGTTTCTTCAGATATTGAAACAAATGTGTTAATGTGGTTCACCATCACATCCCTTTGACGTTAGCATTCTTCGGGAGAGGAATGACTTGGGTGGCTCATTTAATAAGGGACCTCTTTCTGGCCCTTTCCTGCTTCTCTCCCCTATTTCCCTTCACCGCTGACCAGTTTGAAGTGGCCACCTTGGATGCTGTTTGTGATTATTATCAACCAAAAATGCAGAGTTCTACCCTCCCCAAAAATGATTGAACTATTCTATATTTGATCGAAATATACCTACATCTGTTTTACATTCGTCATACTGTGAGTATTTTTCAGACTGTTGGAAATTAGCCTCTTTAAAACCATGCAGTATTAATTAAAGCTTTAAGGCTGATGTCTGTGGCAGAATAAATTCAGGGAACTACTTTGAGAAATGAGAATATTTCCCTTAATCTCATCAAGAATCCTGAGAGAAGGCCCATTTTTCCTGTAAGTTGGCAACAAGTTAGCTCCTGAGCCGTGGTGAAAAAAGAGAAATAAACAACAGGTTGATTTGCATAGGAAATAGAAAGAAATGTAGAGCTTTAAAACCTTCATAATTTTTTTCAAAATGCCCGGCCAGTAGGAAGTACAACATAGTGGGAGAGGAGACTAAATGGAACTTCACCTCTCCATTAATGCAAATTATGTTTTTCTAGGAGAGAGATTCAACTTGAGATGGAGGTAGGTAAAACTATAAGCTAAATGTAATTTGAGTTTTTAGAACTTTATTTTTACTACCTCTAAAATGGGATAATAATTCATGGGGGTTTTAATGGTTGCGTGAGTTAATAGATGTAAGGTGCTTACACGTTGCCTGGCATATACGACTCAGTAATTGGAAGTTATTTTTATAAAGACAGTTTCCATTGTTATGCCACTAGCTACTCTAGAAAACTAATAACCCATATCTCAGAAGAATGCACATCAAAAAGACAGCACCATCTCTCTCCGTATGCTCTGCAGTCCCAGGGCTGCCCAGCTTCCATAAATATGTGCAAGGCACCAACAGGAGATACTATATACACAGTAGCATAAATTCTAGGGCTTCTGGCCAGTGCCATCGTCTCTCTAAGATAAAGCATTTGCTTCTGCTAGCCCTACCTGGCACTACTAGCATTACTCTAAAAATCTTTACAGTAAAAGCAACACTGCCTCTTCCAAGAAGCCTATAGGCCGTGTGTGTGTATCTGTGTGTTTAAAGCAAATTTGGAGGTGAGGGCAGGGAGTAGGAAATGTGAATGGGCCCAGAGAAAACATCTTGTCTGTATTGTGGCATCTGTAAAGGCACAGTGGAAAGAGAACTGGATAAGAAGCAGGATGGCAGCAAGAATGTTTTTCCAATACTAGTTTGTAAACTTGGGTAAACAACATAGTCTTCCTGTGAACAGTGTCCTATGATCAAATGGTTAGTAGTTCTGTCCACTCCTCTCCATAGCCTACCACCCCCACAACCCAGCCACTGTCTCCTGTGGAGGATATAGCAATAGCTGCCTCAGGTTTCTTGCTTCCCTGCTGGTCCAACTGTAGTTTCCCCTAGATACTGAGGCAGGGCGGTATTTAACAATGTTAATTCTTATAGAAACTTGCTCAAAACTCCCCACTTAAGAGGAAAAATCCTTAGAGAGATAGTGAGGACTAGGGGTATACCTCAATGGTAGATAATCTTCTTAGCATGTGGGAAGCCTTAGGTTCAATCCACAGCACCAGGAGAAAAAGAATTCTAAAGATATCACTCATGATATAAGTTCTCCCCCAGCCTCTCTGAGCCCTAGATAAACCACTTGTCCCCATCTCTAGTATTCCTTCGTGTACATCTCCTTCCCCATGAGTAGACAGGCACTGAGTGCGCTTTTAACCTATAATTCAGCAAAGGTGTTGAGATACCACTTCTGTGATAACATCATGCGGTTCCAACCCATCGTGCTGAGTCTCCCCATCTGTCTTGGCTTTGAGGAAGCCAGCAGCCATGGTGGGACAGGTGGGAATGAGTGTCCGCATAGTAAGGAAGGGAAGGTGACCTCCAGCTGACAGCAACCAAGAAGCTGGGCCCGAAACCCAGAGGCCTGCAAAGAAGTGAATTCTGCCAATGGTTTCTTCAGCTTGGAAACAGCCTCAGAGGAGCCTCTGCTGAAAATCCTCCCTTGGCCAATACCTTGATTGCAACCTTAGAGGACCCTGCTGAACTGTGCCTGGACAGAACCATGAAAAAAATCTGCTATTTTCAGCGGCTGAATTCATGGTAATAATGTTACATAACAATAGACAACTAACAGGGTTATTCCTCATTACTCGCCTCGCCTCTCGTCCCCCTGCCCACCCCAACTTCTTGCCAGTCTCCTGTATGTCAAAGACATCCTCCCCAGGACCTTTGCACTTGCCATGCCCCCTGTCTGAGGGGCTATCAGCCGTAGTACATCATGTTTTAATTCTCTGTGGAGGATTGTTTTACTACCTAGAAAACTATCTTTGTCCTGTTTCTCTGTAGAATAACATGAGCTCTTTGAAAGCAAGGACCTTGTCTATCATGTTTCCCATTATATGCCTAAAATTTAAAACAGTGTCTCGCACCATAACATTCAGGAAATACTCAGTAGCACTGACTGAGCGCTGAGTGGTATTTAACTCCTTCCCATGCTACAGCAGTCTCTGGTCCATAGGAAACTCGTGCAAAGTGTCCTGTAGAACAGAAAGCCTGGTGGTGTGGCAAGTGTAGCAGCTTGGGAGTCTGACCCTGGGTTGGGAGACTAAAGCCCCTGTGGAGAAGCACACGGAGCTGTGCCGCAAATGCAAGCAGCAGCTCAGACATGTATGTAGCAACATGGCTGCCTTAGAGCAGGATATCCAAGACCAAGACATGCAGCGTGTGCATAGGTTGTAAAACCTCACTCACAAAAATGCCAAGCTCACGAGAACCTGGCAAACAAAACCACATTAAACACATGAGAACGCCTGCCTTTAGAAGGGGACAGAGGGGCAAGTAGGAAATAAGGTTAATAAGGAATAAATAAAACAGGAGGACACTGCACACACTAATGAGGATAATGTACTAGGAACTGAGCTGTGTGATTAATGCAGTGTTCTTCCTTTGAGAACCAGAATTAAGGCAAAACAGAATTCATAATTCAGAGGTCAACGAAGATAGCAGAGTGTCACCAATCTAGACATCAGAAGTGCTGGAGCATTTACTGAAAGGTGACTTGCCCCTGGAGCTTCTCTGTCAGGCTCCACTCTGTCTTGCCCTCCTTGGAACTGGGCAACTGGATGCATCTGAATTTTCTCTCCAGTTACTCTCTCTCTCTCTTAGGTTTCTATCCTTGTTAGAATTCAATTTAATTTGTTTTTGTTTGCTTGAATTTTTATTAGTATGTTGCCATACATATGGATTACATTCATGGCAGGGAGTTGGTACTTATACATAGCACGTCTTAATCTTTTTTTCTTATTTTTTGAGACAGAGTCTCACTAGGCAGTTCAGGCTGCCTTGAACTCACAATGATCCTTCTGCCTTAGCCTCCCAAGTGCTAGGATTACAGGTCCACACCACCACACCCTGTTTACTTTTAGTTTTTTGAGGAACCTCCATACTGATTTCCACAGTACATCTACTAATATATATTCCTACCAGAAATACAGAAGGGTTCTGTCTTACCCAACCTCACCATCTCAATGTAGTTTGGATTTGCATTTTCCCTAAACGGCCCCACAAGTTTGAGGCCAGGTTAGGGTACATAAGACCCTGTTTTTAATTACATACATACATACATACATACTAGAAGAAAGTGGTTACATAGAAAATAAGATCAATGACATTTAGTCTGCATTTCCAAGTGGGGCTTGACAATTTGAAACAACAAATTGTTCTTTGTAAAAATTTCCCACGTTAGTACATGAGGCATGATCAAAATATATGGCATGGGCCAGGGATATAGCTCAGTGGCACAGCACCTGCCTGGCAAGCATGAGGTCATAAGTTTAAACCTCTGGTACCCAAAAAAAAAACCCTCAAAACACACACATATGGTGAATGTGTACCTTTTTTTTAAAAATTACAATAAAAGACATTGCCATTAATCCTCTTTAGTGTACTCTCCCTCTCTTAAAACACTTATCCCACCACTCTTGCTGCTTTCTGAAGCAGTTCTGGAAGTTCTTTTTCATGTTTTTAGCTGCACAGTTGTGGCTACTTTGATATTCTGGATTGATTGAAACCATTTACCTTTCACAGTCATTTTGACTGAGCCTGAAATGGCACAGTGCCAGATTCAGTAAACAAGGTGGATAAAGACACATCATGATCTTTTTATGAGGCCATCTTTCCACTGGATAGCACCTGGCCCATATTTTGGATCACACGCTTTTCCAGAACTGCTTCAGAAAATACGAGATCAATATAGACATATTTTTTTTCAAATAGTTCCGATTCACAGATCGTGGAATCCATGAATGTGGACACTGTGTCTATAAGGCTGACTGTATTTTCAAAATTCCAGCTGGGTGTAGCGACACACACCTGCAATCTCAGCACTCCAGAAGGCTGAGACAGGAGGATTGCAAATTTGAGGCCAGCAATTGAAACAGATCCTATCTCAAAACTGAAACACCGGGGCTTGGAATATTGCTCAGTGTGATGGTCCTGGGTTAGATCCCCACTCCCAGACCAATGGGAGTGTCCTGACACCAGGAAAACCGGAATTAGATATTTAGCAGTCAGGGTGACTTGGCTCATGGGAACTGGCAAATGCGTAGTTGTAATTTGCATTCCAGCTGCTCAGACTGATCAGCCTGATCATACTGAGATGAGGATCTCTCTCCCCAAACACTGAGCTGGAGCCAGTCTCCAGGGAAACCTCATCAAATTAGTAGGCGAACTTCACTCAGACTGCTATCTCCCTAGCCCTTCTGTAAGGCCTTTGGGCTCTGCCTATTTTCTAGTAAGTCATGGTCTTCTGGCTTCCTTTTCTTTTCCCTCAAAGTTGAGAAAGTTTTTCTTGTTTCCAGATACAAACTGAAAGAAGTCTGGGCTTATCTATCCCCTGGACACAAGACATCACCTCTGAATTGCATCAGATTCATGAAGGTGCTCAGTCACAGCTTCCTCGTACCTTTTCCTCACTTTTGCTGGAAAAGAGCAAGCTGTACCAACTGACTTTCAGTTATGCCCTGCAGACATTAATGAATATTTCCTTTTAAATAAAAGTCCTAAATTAATAAATAAAGTCCATAGCATTGTTCAGGTGTGGTGACACATGCCTGTAATCTCAGCACTGAGGGAGGCTGAGGCAAGATGATCCTGAGTTCCAGACCAGCCTGGGTAACCTAGCATCTTCAAATGCTTGACCCATCTTGTCTTGTTCAAGACAAGTCACATTTCATCAATAAATGCAGAGCTCAGAAAGATATGAAAACTCTGTCCATCAGAGCCCCATCACCTCTGCTTGTACAGTGTAGACACAGCCTTAGCCTCTTCTGCACCATGTGCATCACCCCAAGGTTCAGTTTTCTGGACTCTCCTGCCCCAGCATAATGCCAAGCTCTTGCATCCACAAGTACATGATGCACACATCTATGATGCACTCTTTTGTGATGTTAGAGCTATTGATGACCAGAGTCCCCAGTCTTTATGATCTTGCTTCCTTTAGTCATTTGGATGATCTGAAGCTAGTTTCCTAGTATATTCTCAAAGAAGTCGTGACAGCAATATTCCCCAGGTTCTTAAATACTCATAAAATTTGTCTGTTGTCTTTATACTGGAACATCAATTTGGCAGAATAGAAGTTCTTGGCTCACATTTTCTTTGCTGTACGTGGCAAAACAGCAGATGAAAAAATAGCATCAGTAACTATGCGTATCATGTGTACTAACTCATACATCAGTACGTTAGTTGCTACTGTTATCCCCATTTTATAGGTAATAAAAATGGAGAGACTGAATAACAACTATGCCATCTTTTAACTTAAAAAAAATTCTATTGGTTCACTTCTACCAATATTTTAGTGTGTGTGCGCGTGTGTGTGGTTTTGTTTTTGAGAGAGTTCACTGTGTGGTTCAGGCTGGCCTTAGGTCAGGCTGCCCTCAAACTCAGGTGGTCCTCCTGCTTCAGCCTCTGGTGTGCGCCCCAAGACTCTTGGCCTGAACAGTGATCCTCCTATCTCAGCAATTACAGGCTACCACGCCCAGTTTAAGATTTTCATTTTCAAGAGACATTTAAATCCTCTAAATATAGCTTCTTTAAAAAAAAAAAAAAAGATCTTATTTAAGACTGGGGGTTTAGCTCATTGGTGTAAGTGCCTGCTTGGCAAACACGAGGTTGTGAGTTCAATCACCGGTACCAAAAAAAAATCTTATTTCTTCATGAAAGCAATAACTACTTTTTCTGAAACTACAATATGTAGGTTTTAATTTTTCTGAGAACTCTGTTATCTTGGTTTCCTCCAAATTATTTTGTTTTACTTCTAGTTTTTCATGGTGAGTTTGCGCAGATGTCTGCTGAGTCTCACCTACTCCTTTATACCTAAGCACGTGGCCGTAAATCCTAACCAGATCCGTTTGTGGAAGTGCAGCGTCCTGAGTCACACATGCTTCATTACAGAGCTGTCCTGGCGGGGGCCCAGCTGTTCCCAAGAGTAAGCGTCCCCAGAACTTGCCGGCGTCCCCAGGGTTCCCCCCTCGTCGCTCACTCTCCCAGGGATAAATCTACTTCAGTCCCAGCAGTGGTGGAGTTGACCCAATCGTCAGCGTCTTAAAAGCTGGGTAAGGCAAGGAGGTCTGCAAGTTTGCTTTGAAATACAGTGACTCCCTCATCGCCCTCAGTCTCGAGTCCCAAGTCCCGCGGCTCAGGATCTTTCGGTTGATTCCGGTGCGGTGCTTGGTTTCCTCCCACACAGACTTCCAGCCTTTTCTTCCTTTCAGTCTCGGCTTCCCGTGCTCTGCCGACCGCTCGCAGCCGCTCCAGCCGCCCGCCGCCCGCCTCTTCACACCTCGCGCGAGGTCTCGGCGCAGCGCGCTGCAGTAAAGCGAAGCCCGCCCTCCCGAGGGCAAGCGCGTGTTCCGCGGTTCCGGAGCTAGGGAGCCTCCGGCCCACTCCCGGCGGGCGCAGCGTCAGAGGCCCCTCGCCGCGTTCTCCGCCGAGAAGCCCGCGCCCGTCCTCAACCCACTCGGCGAAACAATGCCTGGGGGGGACGGCAGCGGCGACACCAGGCCTGGTACCGCGGAAGGACTCAGCGGAGGGCGACCGCGTCCAGGACACAGGCACAGCCGGCGAGAGGTGAAGCTGACTAATGGCCGAGTGCGGCGCCCGCGTGTGGGGAAGGGGAAGGCGCATGCGCGCGGCGGGAGCACGGCTCCGTCCTGAGCCTGGTGCAGAACGCGACCTGCGAGAGCTGCTGGATGGTGAGGCCGCTGGACCTGCTCAGTTTGTTTCATCATTTACTTTCAACTGTTTTCTTTATCCGAGATTTATAAAGGGAGAGAGTTTTGTTTTGTTTGGTACCGGGGATCGAACTTGCGACCTCGCACGTGCCAGGCAGGTACTTATGCCGCTGAGCTAAATTCCCGGCCTGAGAGTTTTTTTTTTTTTTTTTAATTCAGTATACAGTAATTTTTAATAAAGTAAACATCTTTTAAAATTCCCAAACTAAAGAAAACCAGGTTGGGTGTACTTCTGGTTTTCATAATGTGTTTTTCTTCATAGTTATACAATAAAGTAGCAAAGCTTTAAAGTAGAACAACTTTCTTATTTTTTAAGTGTTACTGAACAAGAAGCAAGGTTGCTACCTCAGTGATACTCGCCCAAGGTAAGTTATAGATTAAGTAACACGGAAGCTGTGCATGGTGTCATATGCCTGTCATCCCAGCTCTGAGAGGTTGAAGCTGAAGGATTACAGTTTCAGCCCAGCCCAAGCAGTTTAACAAGATCCTGTCTCAAAAAATTTTAGAAACAGCTGGGGATATTGGTCAGTGCAAATGTGTTGGATCCAAACCCCAGTAGAGAATGGTGGGGGGAGGGGAGGGGAGGGGAGGGAAGGGGAGGAGGGAGAAAAATGGAGGGGAGAGAAGAAAGAAAGGAAAAAAAGAGAAGAAAGAAAAAGAAAAGAGATTCAAAGTGCATAATTTTGTGTTTTACTTCAATCTCTGATGTTCTCTCTTGGTTCTGGATTTCTTGGTAATAAAATTTTAAATTTTGTTCAACCTGTTTAAAATGAACCACTGCACAAGTGAGTAAAAAAGTAGCTAATAAGCTAACATCTAAATTGTGGTTACCGTGGAGTCTGTAGGCTTGATACTGAACTCAAGACTGCTGAGGTTACATAATAGTGAGCTATTAGAGACCGGAGGGGAAAAACACAGCACAGAGTCATTAAAACAGTATAAAACAGTGTTTCATCACTTCTGTGTGCAATGACAAAGGACACAAAAACAGTCTGAAAATTAACTTAATTGTAAAATTATTTGCATCATCACGTGTTACATTGAGGAGTTGCTTTGGTTGCTAAGTAGATAATAGAGAAGGCCAAAGTAGTAAGTCTGGTTAAAATGTCTGCAAATGCTTTACAAATTGCTTATTTTCTAATCCCATCACAGTGTTTAAGAAGTGGCACATTTAATAGGAAAAGAAGACAGCCAACTAGATGATTTGAGTAAATTCTTCAAAAATTTCTCAAACTGTATTACATCTTTTCTTCTCTCTCTCTCTCTCTCTCTCTCTCTCTCTCTCTCCAGGGTTTCACTATGCAATTCAGGCTCACCTTGAGCTCACTTTGTAGCCCAGGCTGGCCTCAAATTCACAGCAATCTTCCAGCTTGGCCTCCAGAGGGCTGGGATTTCAGGCATGCATTACCATGCTCAGCTGTTTTACATCTTTTATAACCAGAAAACTACCAATATAGTCCTTTGGATCTAGTACTTTCCTCAACACAAAGTTGGCAGTCAGTCAATATTTGGTAAAAGAAGGAAAAGGAAGAAACAACTACTAGGAGAAAATGCCGGGAGAAAAGCATGTCTCCTTGGCCCTGGAGGAGTCTGGGTTCTAGAGAGAAACTAATAGTCAGCTGTAGTTCTTCTCCAAGGGTCAGGTGATTTCATCTTCCAACTCTCCTTTGCCGGAAAGTTCAATGCTCGCTCAAAAAGCTCAGATCCAGCTCCCACCTGACTGAGGCAGACAGCTGCCTCATTAGGAGCACAGGAGCTGAGGCAGGCAGCCTCAGTTCAGACCCTGGTACACTCTGAGGTTGGTTGTTTGATCTCAAGCAAGTCATTTTTGTCTCTTGACATCTCATTCATGAACCAGGAACTATAACAGCACATCTTAAGATGTGTTATAAGGGCTATGCACAGGACAGTGCTATGGCTTGTGTCTAGAGGTCCCCACAAAACCTCATGCAGTCATGGGTGAGGTTTTTGCAGAGGTGGCTGGATCTAGCGTGTGTGACACTGGAATTGGTTCATGGTGCAAAGCTAGGCCCAAGGGTACTGGGTGAGTGCTGCCCACCCTGAGTAGCCCGGATAAAATAAAGATGCTCTCAAGGTCCCTGCTTGTTTGCTTGCTGTCTTCTGCCTGCCATGAGCAGTTTCTTGTCTGCAGTGCCCCTCTACCATGCCACCCTGCCTTGGAGCCAGCTGACTGTGGATTGAAACCTCTACAAACTGCAAGCTAAACAAACCTTTCCTCCCTTAATTTTGGTTATTAGATATTCTGTCTCAGCAATGAGACAAGTAGATAAGACAGCATGTAAAATACTTAGAGCAGCTTCTGGCTGCCATGCAGGCAATTTCTGATAGCTCCCAGGGACCCCAACACTTGCTGCTCAGGGTGGACTGAAACCAATGACTTCTAACACCGAGACAGAGCAAGTGATGTGGAGGTTAACTTTTATGTCAGATGCCTACAGAATGCTCAGACAGCTGGTAACATTTGATTTCTGAGTGTGTCCACAGGAACACTGCCAGAAGATGTCAGCATTTGGACTGAGTGATGATGGCCTGGCCAGAGGGGGCAGCCACCACCCAGTGCATGGAGGGTCCAGATGGAGCAGAGCAGACAACGAAGGCCAGATTTGCTCTCAGCTCAAGCCAGGGCATTCATTTTCAGAGCATTTGTCCTTGACCATCTGTGCTTCTGGCACTCAGGCCTTCAGAGAGGGATGGGGATGACACCACTGGCTTTCCTAGGCCTCCGGCTAGCAGACGGATCAAAGGACTTTTCACCTCCATATCAAATGAAGCCCTCCCTCATAAAGATTGTCCTCTCCATGAATGAATGATAGTTAGACAGACATCCTGTCAGCTCAGTTTTTCTGGAGAATCCCGAACATATTTAGTGGCATTCCTGTGATAAGGTTTCTCACAGCTCATGGTCTGTGAAAAATGAAACCTCAGTCCAACAATCCTCCACACCTAATCCTGTTAGCACACACCGGAGTGTCCCAGGGATCCAAAGACGCCTCAGCCTGTGAGAGTCCCAGTCATGCCTGTCAGGTTCCTGACTCACAGAAAATATAATTTTGTGAGGAAAATAAAAGTTGTTTTAAGCACTAAATTGGGAGCTCACTGGTTGTGTAGTGATAACAGTAGATAACACAGGACTCCAGCCCTCTGTAGATGTCAGTTAGTCACGGACATCTCAATTGTCTCTCCTGTCCTGGCCTCCCACCACAAAGGAACCACGTCCACCCAAGTTAAGCAAAATAAAAGCCCAAAAAAATCATCTTTTCTCAACATTTCCTCCTCTAACTTGACCAGCTTCATGAATATATGAATAAGAGCATTTCTGAAATAGAAAGTTCAAAGGGTATGATAAAAATAAGCTTGGGTTATTTTAAAATGAGAAAGATAAAGAGGAGGAGGCTGCCTACATGAGGAGAGTGAGCAAGGCACAGATAGGGAGCAGGAGGGGCCAGGGCACTCAGGGCTCCAAGGCCATGATGACAAGCTTTATCCTGTGTGGGAGACAGAGGATGTGTGTGTGAGGAGCAGAGTTATGACACATGTAATGCCACCACTCTGTGCTGAGTTTTGGTCCTAGTAAAACCCTTTGGCTGCTGTGTGGTTACTGGTCATAGAATAAGCAGAAAGACACGGAAGAGACATGGCATCCTAGGTGAGAGATGGTAACACTTCAGGCTGAAAGTCTTGGCAATAAGAATTGGATGGGCCGCAGATGACTCTGGAAGTAGGGACAGTTGAATTTGTCAGCAACTGGAGGGAAAAGCAGGCCAAGAGGTGGTCAAATCAAGCAAAGGGAAAAATGGGAAAGGAGCAAGTTCAAGGGTAGAAATCAGGATTTCTCTTTTGACTATGTAAGCGTGGGATTCAATTTGATAGCTGAGTAAAAATGTCAAGTGGGCAGATGGATATTTGCCCATCCAGAGCAAGAAATCTGTACTGGGCACTAGAGGGAAATCAACATAAAAATGCCAGTTAGCATCGGAGAGCTGCAAAGGGTTCTCTAGGGAGAAAGTGTAGGTAGGAAGAATAACCAGCCCTGAGCCCTGCCAACCAAGCAGGCCAGAATCAGTGCCAGAGAAACCAGACAGGTGACCCACACACACACCTGGGAACCATGCATGCCTGAAAATATGAGTTCCACCCCAGAGGTGGCAAGAGAAAGCCAGCCCGAGCTAAGGCGGAGATTCTTTTTTTTTTTTTTTTTTTTTTTTTTTTTTTTGTACCAGGGATCGAACTCAGGACCTCGCACTTGCTAGGCAGGCACTTTTGCTGTTGAGCTAAATCCCTGGCTTTAAGCTTTATTTAGTGATTTGCAGGGCAGAGGGGCAACTCAGGGCCTCAGCTCCTCTACACTGAGCCACACCCAGTCTGAGGTTAAATTCTCTGCCACTGAGAGCTTTGAAAGTTAAATGTATGTGGACATAAGCTGAGACATGAGATTCATACTTACTACTAATAACTCCATAAAATATGACATCTACACAACTAGGTCATTGGTGCATCTTTTTTTAAATGTCTGGGGGTTTTTTGTACCAGGGATCAACTCACAGCCTCAAGCTTGCCAGGCAGGTACTTGTGCCATTGAGCTAAATCCCCAGCTAAAAATGTCTTTATATTAGAATATTCTTGCAGTGCATGATGAGCTGCAGTGTGGGGAGCGGGTCTGTGTGCATAACACTGCCATTCCCCTTGTGGTACTGGTGACTGAGTGCGTTAGGCCGGTGCTCCGCTGTGCAGCCATGCTGAGTCCTTTTTAACACTCATTTCACTTTGTACATGTCTGCAGCAATGAGTCCCTGAGTCATGGGGAGTTGGTGCGTGCACAATGCTTGTCTCAAAAGGTGATTGTTCTGTCTTACAGAGATGAGCAGGGGCTTTCTTGGTGAGGCCTTCAGGGAAGCATCACAGAGGGGACACTGCAGAAGAGGGCTCTTAGGACCCTGAAGGACCAGGAACTTTGTCAGAGGCGGAGGGAACAGAGCATGAAGCAACTGGAAGAGGAGCAGCCCAATTGCAAGCTTGAGAAACAGCGGTATAGAAGAGCAAACAACAAATGCACAGGGGTCTAGGGGTGGAGCGGGGTGAAAAGTGTCAAGCTGGGTGCTGTGCATGCTTCTCCTTCCCGCAGCAGATGTGATCAGCATGCACTACAAATGTGCTAACACAACAATCCAGAAGCAGGGACCTTGTGGGCTCAGGCAAGGGACTGTTCTCCAGCCGTTGAAGTGAGTGAGACTCCCGGCTGAACTGGGCTCCTCCCTGGCCAGAAAGGCCTCCCTGACCCACAGAGCATCACCACAGTGGATGGCACTGCTGCTCTGCACCCAGGGCAAATGGCGCAGCCACCGGTGTGGCCAGAACACAGGGCACAGGGGCTCTGGCAACCCCGCTGGGAAAGGCCTCCTGCAAAGATGTGACTGGAAAAACTCACAGTAACAGAAAACAGGAGCGAAGTTCTAAAATCCAAAACAAAACTGAGTTCTCATGCCTGGGAGCGATTTTGGAGGGTGGCAGCCTGCCTACTGCTGTGGGTCTGGAACTCCCCACTCTCTGCTTGTCTCTGCAGTGCTGGGGACTGAACCTAGGGGCTTCCCACTGAGCTATGGCCCCAGTCCTTTCTAATTTTTAAATTTTGAGACAAGAATCTGGCAAAGTTGCTGAATTGCCCAGGCTGGGCCTGCACTTGCAGTCCTTCTGGCCCTGCCTCCCAGAGGGCTGAGTTTACAGGTGGTTCCAAAAGGCTGACTGTCCTGCTTGTGACAGTCATGTCCCCATGCTGCTAGGGTGGCTCTGCTATGGGAAGCTGCCACCTTTGCTGCTAGCCATGGACGCAGCCCTGTGACAGCGCCTCCTCCTGGGCCATGCTGGACCCAAGGTGCAAGAGCATCTTGGGGCTCCCACACAGTGCAGCTGGTGGTGGCCTTCTGGCCGTGAGAATGCAGCACCTGGTTCAGCAAGCCCACTTGTCTGGGCATCAAAGCTCCTTCCCTTTTGCAGGGCGCTGCTCCCCCACTCCTTGTACACTGACACTCTTGTTTTGGCGCTTCTAAGAGGCAACCTCAAAGGATGATAGCACTATCTCCCAGGGCCCTTGCCAAGGCATAAGTCCTGGACCATGAGAGATCACCCTGGTAAAGTCCCCCTTTTCTGGTTTATATGCTGTCCCCTTTGCTGAGCCTGCAGGATGCATCCCATACACATGGGGCTCACAGCCACAACCAGCCTGGTAGCGCTTCTGGGATTTGGGCCTTATGGGTCTACTGACCAGCAGGGAAGGCAGAGGCAGCACCTGAGCAGGCACCTGTGTTCTTCAGTCCTTCAAACAAACAAGACACTGAGTCACTCCTGCGGGTCCAGAGGACCTAGGGGGCCCAACCGCCACATTTCTAGTGCAGGAACCCAGATGTCCCCATCCAAATCTCAGCATCTTCCTTCTTCCACTCTCCTTCCAGCACCCAGACCTGAATACAGCATAACTGGAAAGCGCTGAGATTCAATATTTTTTTTATTTTTCTTGTGAAACAAGGTCTCATTATGTAGCTCAGGCTAGTTTTGAATTCGTGGTGATCCTCCTGCCTCAGCCTCCCAAGCACTGGGATTACAGGTATGTGCCACTGCATCCAGTTTGACTAATCTGAAATGTAAAAATTACTAGTTTGATTGCCCCAGGCTTGAAGAGACCGAGAGGCTGCTTGGGGGCTCCACTCTTCCTCTTTGGTTGGTGAAATAATCATCAGGCATTTGTTTCTTTCTGCAAAACTCTGCTGCCTCTGGGTAGCCACTCACCCCAATATCGTTTGCTCTTGACTCTGTTTCTCTCAAGGGCTGGAGACGCTGCACTTGCGATGTGTTCCCCTCACTCCACCAGCATCTCAGCCACGTGTACCACGTGTGAAAGGGTCCGCACACATGGGCACTGCACACCTCCTCCTCCACAGCCGGCCAGGTCCAGCACCCACTGTCATGTTAGAGGCACCTCCTGGTGTGGGAAATAAGTCCACAGACTCAAACTGACGATGCAGACAATAAAGCACTTACATGTAAGAGATCTCCAAGGGGCATTTTGCATGTGCAGGTGGCAGACATGGGCCAAAGCAGGGCTGCTCCTTCGCCCCAGTGCAGGGGGAGCAGCTGAAGTTCAAACTCCTGGCTGAGCTCGGAGGCTCAGTCTTGCATGACTGACGCTCGTGGGCTGGGTTGGTACATGGCCGCATGAGCTAGAGTTGGGACGTGGGTTCTGACACAAAGTCCCTGGTTCACCCTGGAGACCGGCAGTGTTCTGGGAAAGGGTGCATTGCTTGGGTCTCAGGATATGAAACAGGGGTGGGTAGAGAGTAAATCGGCCTCAAAATGTAGTTGCTTTGGCTTAGCTTTGAGCCTTGATTAAAAGAAAAAAGTCTACTTGCCACCCGTGACTGCACCCAGAAAGATCGCACAGGCTGGGGTCAGGGCCTCCTTCTGAGAGCCGGGCGTTTCCGGAAGTCACGGGAGGGGAGCGCTGGGGAAGCATTCACTGTGGGGGTCCTGGCAGATCCCACAAGGAGCCCTGGAGCTGGCACCCCTGCCAGGATGTCCCTCAGGGAGATGAGGTGGACTTGACCTCACAGCTCTGTGGACCATTCACTGGACACTGTCTCTTGGAGGAGCAGCACCCCCAGCAGCAGGAGGGCACAGCAGGGCCGTGGTGGTACCCACAATGCTGGGCAACCCTGGGGACACCACTGCTTACTCTCTCTCTCCCTCCCTCCTTCGCTGTCTCCTTCCCTCCCTCTTGCTCCTCCTTTCTGCAGGATGGTGCTAGGAACTGAACACGGGACTGTCAGCCTTTTCAAATTTTTTGAGCTGATTGTGGTGGCTCATGCCTATAATTGTAGCACTCAGGAGGCTGACACAAGAGGATCGCTGTGAGTTTGCGGCCAGCCTGGGGTTACATAGCAGGCTGAAGGCCAGCCTGCACTACATAGGAAGACCGCTCAAAAAACTTTTGAGATAGAGTCTTGCTAAGTACCTAAGTTGCCCAGGCTGTGTTCAAACTTGCAATCCACCTGCCTCAGCCGCCCAAGTCACTAGGATTATAGGTATGCACCATCATGCCTGGCCGATATTACTCTTCTCTCAAGGGTTATCTTTTTTTTTTCTTTTCCGTTTTTTGTTTGGTTGGTTTTTGATACTGGGAATCGAACTCAGGGCCTGTGGTTGCCAGGCAAGCACTGTGCCACTGAGGTATATTCCCCACCCCAAGGGTTATCTTTAAAGTTCAATCATATTATTTCTCCGTAGCTAATTTATTATGTGTGTCATTGGGTTACTAATTTTTATAAAATAATTTCTGAAAGAGATTCTATAATAACACTATCTGAAGCATAGACTCTATTCTTTGGATTCTATAAGTAACATTCAAGAATCTGCAACCCTTAGAAACTGAAAACTTAGGGCCAGAGGTGCAGCTTGTGCACTTGCCCGATGTACTCAGGCCCCTGGCCAATCCCAGATGCCTCCTCAAAGAATTGAAAACCACCTTGGAAGCTTGCACCCAATCAAAACTAACTGGATGGTGTCACTCAAAGCACTTGTCACTAGATGGCACTAGTGACAAAGAAATACTTTCATACCTAGCCTCTGAGTCTGAACCCCAAAGATGTAGTCTAGTGTGTCTAAATCTTTCGTGCGTTTACGCCTTTGTTAAACCCCAAGAGACTTTCAATTTAAAAAGGACACATGAGGCCTTATTCAGAAGCCCACCGTGGACTTACCCATGCCTGCCTTACCTTTCTCCTATGGTGTGGAAGTGCTGGCAGCAGTGGGAGCTGCAGAGCTGTGGCTGAGCCAGAGCCAAGTCATGTGCACAAGCCGTTGGGACCAGAGCAAGGCCCGTCCAGCAGGTGTCAGGCCGTGTTCCTCCCTGTTAACCACAGCACAGACAGCTCCGAGAATGTTTCACTTTCAGTGTTCTCAGCAAAACAGAGACCTTGCCCTTTTGGCCCTGTCCTACACTTCTGTCCTTTTTACAGTGCCTAAATAAAGAGGCAGACCAGGCTGAGTTGTCACACTGCCTCTCCATCAGAGAAGTCAGGTCCCACCAGGTCCCAGCTTTTCTTTATATGTCTTGTGTCTTAATTTCCCATCGCCCCCTCTTGGGACCCCCCACTCCCTGCACAGGTCACAGTAGCAACGCTGTAACACCCTGCATGTGTGAGAGGAGCAAGCTCAGGCATGGTGGCACAGGCTAGTAACCCCACACTCAGAATGCTGAGGCAGGAGGGTCACAGGTTCAAGGCCAACCGGGATTGTACAGTGAGACATAAAAAGGTACACACAGTGACCCATCCACAGTAAATGGCCCAGCAACAAAAATGAGCCCCTCCATGCCCATCCATAGCCTGGTCTGTGACCTGTGACTTGAGGACTCCACGAGGCCACAGGGGACACAGCCAAGCCAGGCCGCCCCATGGCCCAGGAGGTGGGCTGCCCTGGGGACAGCAGGGAAGGCCTCTTTGGTCCCCTCTGCTGCCTGGGGCTATGTGGAGGGAACTACTGCAGGGTGGGCACCTCCCTGTCCTCATCCATGCACCTCTGTGCCAGGGCAGCAACAGGCTCTGCAGGGACACCTGCTCCGCATAAGGAACCTGAGATGGCAGCCGGTGCAAATTAGCGGATGTCAAAAACATCCCTTGGGTTTTGTTTGGCTTCAGTACTAGGGATTGATTGAACCGAGGGCTTTCACACTGAACTATGTCCCCAGCCTTTTTCTTTTTTTTAATTTTGAATCAGGTTTCCAATAAGTCACTAAGTTGCCCACACTGGGCTGGAACTTGTGGTCCTCCTGCCTCAGCCTCCCAGAGTGCTGGGATCACTAGCATGCACCAGGACAAATAGTCCTTTTCTTAACTCTTTCACTTTACATGCTCCATTCAACAGTAAATATCATAAAAATTTATATGGTCAAAGCCAGCTGATTTAATCTGAAACATATGGGGGTAAAAGTGAACATTGGGTTGTAGCCACAATACACTCAACTGAAAATGTTTTCCTTCTTTAAAAAAATGTATTCAACTCACAAAACTAGAATAGCTAAAGTGAGTCTAAGAAAAAAGAAATAAAGTAAAATAAAATTAAAATAGTTAAATCAATAGATCCAATAGCAGGTATTTGGAGAAAACCATAAATTAAATAAACATCTTGTTCTTAGATTGGATCTATGCACATACAAAAGTAAAGAAACTGAGGAATATGCTAGAATCTTTGAACTATAAACATCTGTATATGCAGATAAAACAGAAACCCTGGGCCAGGGATATAGCTCAGTGGTGCAGTGACTACCTGGCAAGCTCAAGGTCCTGAGTTCATTTCCCAGTACTCACACACACAAAAACAAATAAATAAAACAGAAACCTCAATTGATAGGAAGATTAATGAAAAAATTATCATGACCGAAATTGACTACAGAAGTTGAAAACAGCCATGTTGGTTTTGCATGCCTGTAATCCCAGCCTCTGGAAGGCTGAAACAGGAGAATCCTAAATTAGAGCCCAGGCTGTGCAATTTAGCAATTTACCAAGGCCCTGTCTCAAAATTCTAAAAAAAGAAAAAAACAAAAAGGAAAGAAAAAATGAAGAAGCACTGAGAATACAGTTTAGTAGGAAGATCCTGGGTTCAATCTCCAGCACTGGGTGCAGGTGACTAAGAGTGCAATAGGAAATTAAGCAAATTATATGTAAAGAAGATCCTACAGGGCCAGGGATTTAGCTCAGTGGCATAAGCACCTGCCTTGCAAACACAAGGTCGTGAGTACGGTCCCCGGTACCAAAAAAAAAAAAAAAAAAAAAAAAAGATCCTACAAATGAAAAGGAAATGTAAAGAAAAACCTTACTCTAAATAAACTAAATAAAAGATAGAAATTGACAACAGGGGGACAGAGACTGGGACTGAGAGATGTCAGCTGGAGAAGAGGGGCGGGGTTGTCACAGAATGAGATGCATCTGGCGCTGCACCTCTGCTCCAGGGTGACTGCAGGGTACCCGGGGTGTGCCACATGTGTGCTCCTGAGAATAAACATTTCCTAGGAATCGTAAGAAAGTAACCTTATTTGAAGTCAAACAAAAGCATAATTGTAAATGACAAAATGGTTTCCAGTTTTTTTTTTTTAATCAAAATATATGGATACCAAGGCCAGGTGTGGTAGCACACTCCTGTAATCCCAGCACTTGGGAGGCTGAAGCAGGAGGATCGTTGCAAATTCAAGACCAGTCTGGGCTACAAAGTAAGCCCAAGGCTAGCCTGAACCACATATCGAGGCCCTGTCTCAAAAAGACAGACAGACAGACAGACAGACAGAAAGAGAAAGAAAGAAAGAAAGAAAATGTGGATACCTTTATTCCTGAAAGTAAAGTATTAAGGCTCATCTCCATGATCACTTCTTGCAATAAACACACAGAGCAACTCTTTACAGACTGCTCCTTATAGGTGCTGAGCTCTTGAATTCAGGGTGGGGGTGGTTTCCTATACTATCCAGGGCTGTGAAGGGCCAGCTTTTATAGTGCTAAGTCTGGTCCTGGTTCTGAGTACTTCTCAGTTCTGCTCCAAGTCCGCTTTGCTCCATTTCAGCGGTGACAGACTTACTCGGCAACTCACTTGGTCTGAGGTTGAATGTCTCCACTAGCCCACAGGTCTCTTCACGATCAGTGACACAGAAGAGCTGAACTTGCACTGAGCCTCAGTAACATTCAGAAATGTGGAATCCATTTCCGCTGTCAGCAGCACTGTGCCCTTTTCTTCCTTAACTTCAGGGTGGTGATGTAAAGTCAGCTGGCTGGCTGTGGCGTCCCCTCGGGTCTGGATATTTATAAGTGCAGTGAAGTGACATGCCATCACTATGCTATATTGCCTCTTGTGCAAAATCATTCCCGTATATATTTATGTGTGGAGAAAAAAGAGAAGAAAACACACTAAAATATCGCTTACCGAGCTACATCCCTAGTCCTTTCCTAGGATGTTTTTGGTTTTGGTTTTGGGGGTTTTGTTTGTTTGTTTGTTTTGTTTTGAGACAGGGTCTGTGTCTATACAATTCGGGCTGGCCTTGAACTCACTACATAGCCCAGGCTGACCTCATACACTGCAATCTTCTTGGCTCAGCCTCCCAAGTGCTAGGATTACAGGTGTGAGCCACCATGGCTGACTTTACTTTTTAAATATATATATTGAACTCATGACCTTGAGTTTGCCAGGCAGGCACTTATGCCACTGAGCTTTATCTCCAGTCCTCTAACTTTACTTTTGCGATAGGGTCTCCTTAATTAAATTGCTCAAGCTGGCCTCAAACTTGCAATCCTGCTGCTTCGGCCTCCTGAGAAGCTGGGAGTACAGGTGTGGATCACGTCACCCAGCAGGAATAATCCTTTTAAGGAATTACAATTACCTTTGGGATGATATGCCTTTAGCCTGGTAGTGAAGAAAAAAAGAAAAAGAAAGAGAAGAAGAGGAGAAGGAAGGGGGAAGAGGCAGAGAAGAAAGAAGAAGAAGAAATTAGTGACTTTTGAAGAGAATTCTCAGAATTATTTCATTTTCTGCAAATATTTCTGCCAATTATTTGTGGAAGATGCAATGTGTTACTCTGTGTGTATATTGTGTAAGAAAGCAACATTTCCAAAGCTTATTTACAGAGATATTCACTTGACAAGCCAGAAAGTACTTCTGCAATGAACACCTTGTCCGGCTGTTCACGTCACCCTGGAACACCCAGAAAGACTCTTCCTTAATGTGAACCTGATGAAGCCAGATTCTTCCCCGCTGACTGCAGGCAGCAGCCCACTGTGTGTCTGCCCCAGGGCAGGACGTGTTTTAGAGGACTGGGACACGTATGTGTTATATCTGTTCCTGCCCTGCTTTCCAAATGTCCTTGAGCGTCCTTTTCAAAGCATTCTCACACAGCCCTGCACACGGAGCTCAGCCTGTCGGTGGAAAGTCTCAAAGCCGCATACCACCTCCCAGTCACTGGCCTTCCTGCAGGACCGGGAAGGGCTGCCTGGCCGCATTAGGGAATTCCTCATTGAATTTGCCAAGCTTTCTTCCATGGGGGCCTAGAGGGGACATAACTATCATCAAAGCTATACATGGAATGCTTTATTCTCAATCTAAGTGACAGAAAAGTGTTCTAGAGGGATAAAATGAGAAAAGAAGGAAAACTCGGCATTTGTCCAAGGGTTGAGGGCCAGTTATAAGTGCAGAGACAAAGCAGAGAGGTCATAATTTAAATGGCAGATCAGTGCCTATGTACCAAAGGGATAGGGGACAGGAGTCTTGCTGCTGTCATGGCACAACCAGTGACTCCAGCTTCGAAGGAGCGCATTTCTGCACATGCCATCTGGTTGGCTCACTGAACTGGACGGCCCTGGGCACCTCTCCAGGTAAGCAGTGCCCAGGCAAGAGCCTGAAAAGTGCCACACACCCCAGAACATGTCCAGCTGGGTGTCACCAGTGTGACCTGTAGACTGGTTGGGTACGCACGGACCCGTGCTGCACGGGGCAGTAGAGGTCAGTGTACACTCTGGGGCAACTTCTGTCAAGATGTGTGTGCCACTCCCTGCCTATTCAGCACATACGTGCTAGACGCTGAAGGGCGCTTACACAAATGTCCTCTTTGGATGTATTTGAAATGAAAATTGCTGGCCTGGGGACTTAGCTCAACAGCTCAAGTGCTTGCCTGGTAAGCATGTAGTCATGAGTTCGATCCCCAGTACCAAAAAAAAAAAGAAAGAAAATAAATAAATAAAATGAAAAGAAAAATGCTAAATAGAGCCAAGCACTCTCTTCCATTTCAATAAACATCAAGTTCAACCTTTCTGGTAAAACTACTAGTTTACATAACATATTATTTTTGATAGCAGATATTTATACTCACTTGACAAAGATCTATGTGAGATCTGTGAAAGCCATGTGTGTATTCTGGACAAGGCAAACAAAAATAAGGGAATAGGGCCAGGGGTATAGCTCAGCAGCATGGTTCCTGCTTGGCAAGCACAAGGTCTGAGTTTGATCCCTGGTACCTAAAAAAAAAGGGAATAAACATCAAAACCAAGCTGGATGTGGTAGCACACAACTGTAGTCCCAGCACTTAGGCTGAGGCAGAAAGATTCCCGCAAGTTCAAGACCAGCCTGGTCTAGGAAGGTAACTTAAGGTCCCCTTGAACTGCACAATGAGACCTTATCTCAACATATAAACACACACACACACACACACACACACACACACACACAGACTTAAAACTATACAAGAGAGGGGAGTTTCCAAAGATGGCGGACCGGTAGGTAGCAGGATAGAGATCCTCTCTGAGAGAGACAGCTCAAATGCCAGAATAGAACACCCTGGAGAGTCCCAAACAGAGGGAGATGGATTCTCTCAACTCAGGAAGAAACTAAATGGAAAGGAGCTGCTCAAATATGAAGTCCTGGGGCTACCATTAGAGAAGCTAAGATCATCGAGCACAGTGCTCTCGCCGAGCTGCCTGAATTCCTGCCCGAGACCGACCTGACCGACCAAACCCCACTGATTCGACTGGCTTGAGCAGCCTCGAGCGTGGCACTGGAACCGGCCCTACATCATACCCACCCAGAGGCACCGTGAATTCACGCTGCAGCCACACTGAGGTCAGAGGTCAAGGAGCCCAGCAGTTCTCAGGGACCGGCATCAACATGCAGTGAGTGATGGGAATAAGACCCTCTCACGGGAAAGGGGCAACCAACTGGACAACATGTTGGATTTGGGCAGGACAGCCCTAACTCCATAAGGAGGTGGCTTCAGTTGGTTGCTCCCCTCGCCAAGAGGATTGGTGGGATCTGCTTGGACTGGGCCGCACCCCTGGCTGGGGCCTAGTAGGTCGCTACGAAGTAATTCCCTGAGCACTGCACACACTGATGCAGTGAAGGCCCACAAAGGTTGACTGGCCCAGAGGGGAGAAGCCAGCGTACACTGCCCTTACTTGAACTTCAATCTCTGATAGCAGACTGCAGAGGGCAGAAGCGCCTAGCCTGCATGCTCCAGAAGAACCCTAACCAACAAGAAAAAGGGCTGGGAATTACACTATACACTTGTATGGAAGGAATCAAAAACATGACGAGAGGGAGAAATAAGAAAAAAACCCCAGCCCCCACCCTGAGCATATTGATCCAGGAGAGGTAAATACAAAAGAGACTGAGGGCAGCAAACATGCAACATCAAACACAGCGTCAGTGGACATAGAGATATCTTCGGGACCTCGTAAATGAGGTCAAAACTGAAATATTAATTCAAATTAAACAAGAGATAAGTAGATTAATAAAAGAAAGGCTGGGCACCTCTCAAGAAGACACAGACAGAAGAATGGAGGAACAGAAAAGGAGAGAAACATTCAATGAAGAATATAAAAAAAACCTAGAATTCATGAAACAGATTCAAAGAGATTACCAGGAAACTAAAGACTCCATAGAAAGTTGGCAAAACTGCTTGAAGAAAACCAAAGATAGACTATCAAAAATTGAACACAGGCTTGCAATGTGTGATCATGAAAGGGAAGATCTCTTAAAAATAACAAGGGAGCAGGCAGTAACCATACAAAGGCTAGAGGATGACAAGAGGATCTATAACTTAAGAATAAAGCATGTGAATGAAGAAGCAAGAGTCAAAACAGAGGAATTGCAAAGGCTATTCACAGAAATTATTAAGGAAAACTTCCCAAACATAGGAAAAGGAAATTATATGCAGATGTATGAAGCATACAGAACTCCAACCACCTACAACCCAAACAGAGCTACACCCAGACACATAATAATCAAGATCCCAGAAATTCAATATAAGAACAGAATATTAAAAGCCATCAGAGAAAAGAAACAAATCACCTATAAAGGAAAACCCATCAAAATCACGGCAGACTTCTCCACACAGACCATCAAGTCAAGAACATCTTGGAGTGAAGTAATTCAAGCCCTGAAGGAGAACAACCTCCAGCCCAGATTGATGTATCCTGCAAAACTCTCTCTAGAAATAAATGGAGAAGCAATATGCTTCCATGACAAAGAGGAACTGGGAGAATTTGTGACCACCAATCCAACCCTACAAAAAGTACTGAAGGACATTTTAGAGAGAGAAAAAAAAGAATACGAGCATTTCAGGAACAGTGGCAGAGAGGCCTCAATGAATGGGGCAGACAGTGGAATGAAAGAGAAAAATAGACAACCAATGGCAGAAAAACAGAATAGCAGACATGAGACAGAGAATATTGGCTTTAATCTCTAGTATAGATGGCCTTGAAGTATTAACAGAGAGAACACAGGCAGAGTAGATCAGGAGATAAGGTCCATTGAGATGCTCTGTATAGGGAGGCAGTGGGACCCAAAACAAGTGGTGCACCCTATGGGAGTGAAAGGGGAGGAATTGTCTAAAAAAGGAAGACAGAGGATATTGTTAATAGGGTAACAAGATTTAAAATCTACATTATTCTCACCACTCTGCTTGGATGGATTACATGCTGTTCCAGTTTGTCTACTTATACTAGACTTGAGGACACGGTCAGCTATCCCAAAAATAAGAGGACATATTATGGTAATCATCCTCAATTTCCTATCAACTTAATATGAAGCCCTGTATAACTTATACTGTCTTATTATGACTGATTTTATTTGAATCTGGTTTGTTAGATTGCTATTTTGTATTGACTGGTTTTATTCAAATCTGTTATGATTGATAGCATCAAGTCTAAGAGTATTGGCAACTACACTGAAGATGACAAGATTCACTAAGATACCCACTCTGGTTTGATTATTACCCGCTTTTGAAGTCTTATAATGTCTCCAATGCTTCGTTTTTATTAATGTTGTTATATACTGCTGAGACATCATAGTAACCATTGTAGATCACCTTGTATTGTGGTTTTATATGACTTTTTGCTTCATGCTTTTCTAGGAATTGTTTTGTTTTGTCTTGCTTTGTTTTGTTTTTCCCTCTAATACAGAAAGGATAGAGATACATGTAGAGACTCATGCATGTGTAGAGCTTATAAACACTTTACGAGAACCAACTGTATAACACATGTTGAAATGAACAACTACTTTGAAGAAAAAGAGACACAACAGTACCCAGTGCTGATTCCATAATGTCATGATGTGAAATCCAGCAATACTATCATTCTTTGTTCAAAAAAAAAAAAAAAAACTATACAAGAGGGTCCCAACACACGCACTGGTTGTGCTGTACCATTTAGTTAAAAGTCAGTTGCCTTGATCTTAGGATATGTAGTCACACGTCTGTCTGGTGTCTGCCACATGCTGGTGTTCAGGAAATACTGTGGTTCTTGAATAAACAAGCAAACCAACGCTGGACCAGAAGTACAAATGGCTGTTACAGCTCCCACCTTCAGCAAAAGGGAGTCTGGTGCTCCATGGTGGTTTGGAGACCACAGCACTGGATACTACCTCCCACCCCAGACGTGCTGCTGCCCCCTCAGCTGCCGTCACCCAAAGAAAGTTCTGCTGGATAACCAGGCGCACTCCTCTAACCAGCTGCAAGGCCACAGGAGCAAAGCAGAGAAAGAGATGTAAACAACTGCGTATAGACAGTTAGTACAAACAACCGCAGCTTTTTGAAGTTTTAATTATTTTTCAAAATAAAACACATGTAAAGGGAAGAAGGTAAATAAAATAAAAAATCCAAGTTTTTACACTGTCCAGGAAGTAGTAAAAGTACTTAGATTAAAATTGTCATTCCTACGTGGGGCACGGTGGTGTGTGTTCTGTAGTCGCAGCTACGCAGGAGGCTGAGGCAGCAGGAGGACTGGAGGCCGTGCGTCACTGTGTGGCATAGGACACAGGAGTGCGCAGTTGGCCCGTTTCTCAGGAAAGCAGATGTCAGGAGCGCAGGAAGGGGCAGAAGATACTGCCAGGGCACTGTGCTACGTGACCCCTGCTGAAGGAGCCACAGGGACCACGGCCAGGGACAAGAGCTGGGGGGAGCTTCGGGCAGCCCAGTGCAGGGAGGAGCTGGCACAGTGGGTCCAGGGGAGCCCAGTCCAGGGCAGTGCAGCCTCCAGGCAGGAAGCTGAGCGTGGCCCCATCCCAAAGGGTCCTGTTTTCATTCTTGTGTTTAAGAGAGAGACCTGCAAGGGCCCAGAGGCTCTGTGCGGTCACACGCCAGTGAAGAGCCAGCATCCCTCCTCCTCCTCTTCCCCTCGGTGGTTACGGTGAGGACAATTTCATTTCCAGGGCTCCTTAGAGCTGTCCAAGGGCAAGGGGTGCAGCTCAGCAGGGCAGCGCCTGCCTGGCAAGCATGAGGCAAGCATGAGTTCAATTCCCAGTACCAAAAAAAAAAAAAAAGAAGAAGAAGAAGAAGAAGAAAGTAAAAGAAAAGAACGAAAAAAATAAATGTCCGAGCATTGTCCAGAGGTCATCTAAACATGATTCCTGCACACAGAAGGTCCATATTTATGCACTGGTAGCTGCACGTGCATCCAGAGAATGTGAGAAGAACCGTGTGGTGTTCTTGGCTCCAGGGGCAGCGGAAGGGGGGTGTCCAGCTCCAGTGCTGACCTCAGTCATATAGCACTGGCTTCAGCCATGCAGCTGAGCATGTGTAGGCTACTGGAGGCTGCAGCCTTGGTGAGAACACGAGGCAAGGACCTGCAGTGAGGAGCTCACAAGCCCCTACCAGCCCGGCGGCCTCCAGCTTAGTTCGGGAACACATGAGGCAGCAGTGAGGGGCTGGCCTCACCCACCAGAGACTTCCTCCTGGCCATGCCAGAGAGCCAGGATTCAGACCTTTGGCCTAGGGCCACTCTGCTGTCAACCGGCTCTCACCGACATGCTCCAGGAGGGAAAGGCAGGGCCAGCACAGATGGGCGGGAGCCCAAGCAGGAATCGTCTTTCCCTCCCACGAAAGAAAAGCAGCCATCCAGCCCACAGGTGTTTAACATTCAATCCCAACTACTCAGGAGGATGAAGCCGGAAGATCCCGTGCTTAAGGACAGCTTGGACAACTGAGTGAAACCCTGTCTTAAAAAATAGAAAGGGCTGCGGATGTAGCCAAGGCAAGGTGTTTTTTTGGTTTTGTTTTGTTTTGTTTTGTTTTGTTTTTGTCTGTTTGTTTTGTTGCTGCTGGGGATGAACTCACAACCTTGCACCCACAGGCGCTTAGGCCACTGAGCTAAACCCCAGATCCAAGGTGTGTTTTTTGTTTTGTTAGCATGTGTGTAGCATATACAAGTCCTGTGTCCAACTCCCTGTACCTTCAGAGAAAACAATACTAGTTACTAGAAAAATTATAGAACCTTGAGAAGTGAATTACAATTGTGTCTCCCTGCCTGGCCAGTTTGGTGTTTTTAATGTATACTATATTCACAAAGTTACACAATCATTGCTATTATCCAATTCCAGAACATTTCAGTCACCCATAAAAGAAGCTCTGTGCCTATTAGTTACCCTGGATCCTGTGTCCCTCCATGCCCTGAAAACTGTGGAGCTAATTCCTGTTTCTAGGGACTTGCCCATCTTGGACATTTCATAGAAATGGAATCGCACAACACGTGATCTTTCCTTGCTGTCTTCTTTGCTTGCCTGTCTTCCAGTCATCCAAGTCATGGCATATGCATCCCTGCATATGGAGGAATGCTTCTCTCCATTCCTCTTGTACCTGAATTTTTACTCTACTGTATGGATTTTGTGTATCACTTTTCAGTAGCTGGATATTCCAATGGTTTCTAACTTTTGATTATTGGGAATAGCAATGTTTCCACATTTTTTTGTACAACATTTGTGTGGACCTGTGTTTTCAAAACCTAGATGTGAGGTTGTTGAGTCATGGGGTAGCTCTATGTTTGATATTTTGAAGAAAACCCACACACCATATTCCACAGCTGCTGGACCCTTTTCACATTCCTGTTGGCATAGTGATAAGGTTCTGACTTCTCTACAACCTCACCGACATCTGTTACTTTCCTCTATCATAATTACTACTATACTAGGTGTACAAGAGTATTTATTGTGGTTTTGATTTGCATTTTCCTTATGATTCATATGGTTGAACATCTTTTCATGTACTCACAGGCCAGATGTATATCTTCTTTGAGGAAATGGCTATCCAAATACTTTACCAGACCTTTAACTGGATTGCTTGTCTTTTTATTGTTGAATTGTAAATTTTTTAATATATTGGGTATTGTAACCTTAGATATGTGATTTGCAAATATTTTCTTTCATTGTATGGATTGCTCTTTCTTTCTTTCTTTCTTTCTTCCTTTCTTTCTTTCTTCTTTCTTTCTTTCTTTTCCCCAGTACTGAGGATTAAACCCAGGGCCTTTGCTCCAAGCTACATCCCCAGGCCATTTTTATATTTTGGGGCTTTTTTTTTAAATGGTCTCACTATACAGTCCAGGCTGGCCTTGAACTCACTTTGTAGCCCAGGCCTTGAACTCACAGTGATCCTCCTGCCTCAGCCTCCTGAGTGCTGGGATTATAGGCATGCACCACCATGCATACTTGGTTCCTTGATAGTGTTGTTATGCAGTTTTTAAATTTTGATAAATCCATGGCCCTGAAGCAAGGCCAGCAGATTGCTGTAGCTGCTGGTTTCAAACAGGAGCCTAAAGAGAATTCTTTCTGTGGTCTGTTGGCCATTTCAGAATTTTGGAAATGGAATGGTCAATTCATCAGAAAGAAATAGCAGGTGAGTATGGCAGACTTTAGGGGTCCTGCAGGGGAGAGACCCTGGCGCCTTGGGACCTGCACCATGCAGTTGACTCAGGGTGCCGAGAGAATAAAGAGCTCTTCCCCACTCTGGGGGGCAACTGAGAGTGTGGCAGACTTTCGGCTGCCTGAAGGAGAGAGACCCTGGCACATCGGGACCTGTACCATGCGGTTGACTCAGGGTGCCAGGAGAACAAGGAACTCCCTCCCGCTCTGAGGGCAGCTGAGAGTGTGGCAGACTTTCGTCAGCCTGAAGGAGAGAGACCCTGGCGCATCGGGACCTGCACCATATGGTTCGCTTGGGATGCCAGGAGAACAAGGAACTCTTCCCATCTCTGGGGGGCAACTGTGATCCTGCCTGTGTGTGGGCTGAGAATCAGACATCTCATGTCGTCCTGTCCCCCATCCCATGTCCCCTCCTCCCCTCCCCCCTGCCTAGCAAGTGGGAGCCAGTGAACTACACATCTTGTGAAAAGATTGACTATGTTATTTAGTATGAGCTCCCCATATGCAAAGATAAGGACAACCATTTGGAAGAAAACAAGAGACAATATGACAGATAGTGAAGATCTCTGGTTGTCTTGCCTTGAAATTTACACTTTCTTTTGTCCCATTCTGTTCTGTTTTGTTGTGTTTAATTTTACTCCCTTTTAAAATAAAATAAAATAAAATAAAAAATTTAAAAATTTTTTTGATAAATCCTAACTTATCTATTTTTCCTTTGTTAGTTGTGTTTTTGGTGTCCTATTTAAACTGTTGGATAAAGGTTGGGATGAAGTAGAAGTGGAGGTAAAAGGAATCCAAGTCTGTTACATGCATGTACAGAGCTGCCTGAATGAAACCACTCACCTGTGTAACAACAGGCATTGGCAATAAAAGATGTAAAATAGATACATATACTGTGTATGGAGGCCACCGGGACAGCTCCCCCTGAAAAAAGACCATTTGTCTCCATGTTGGCTAACCCTTGCCCTAATTCTGTGTGCTGATATGCACAGAGCTGGCTAGGTTAGTACCTTACCCCCTCAGCTGGCTTTAAGCAATGCATATGGGTCTAGCAGAGTGCTGATGTGCAGCCTTTGAAGCAATGTGGCAGATCAGTGATGCCCCACCTACAGCTCCCTACTAAGCATGATCTAGGCCGAGAGACGCTGTGTTGTCGGCTGATATTGAGCCTTGAGAAAAAGAAGAGGCTGTTGCTATGACCCAATACAGCTCTAGATGTTCCTGGGTGGAAAGATGGTAAGAAGATGAGAAAATAAAGAAAAGAGATAAAAGCTGAGGTCAGGTGGAGCCCTCTCTCTTGATGGGAGAAAAAGAACTGCTTAACTCCTGAAGCATATTTATTTATACACTCAGAAGAAAGATGTCAATTTCAAGCTCCCCCGCCTATCAGCTTGTTTGCCTGGCTGGCCTGGGCCCCTTGCCTTGTTACATGGCTTGCTTTGGGCTCTCTCTGTCTTCAGGGCTGGCTTTGTTTTGGTCCCACAGTGTGATCAATCTGTGGTTTGAACTTCTCCCTACATCTCCCCCATTTTTGTTTTGTAGTTACAAGGGACAAGTGGTCAGTTGAAGTCGGAGGAGCTGTGTTTGGAGAACTCTGCAGAAGACCTTTTTATTCTTGAACCCTTTTCATTTTAAGTGCAGTCCAAGGATTTTAAGTTTCTGTGTTCAGTAACTTGACCTTGTACAGTCCATTAATCAGCTCAGTGTAGCTGACAATTGTCAGAAGGTGTTAGTGATTTGAATTTTTTTAAAAATAGCTATTATATTACTATAGCATTGTTTTACACATTTTGTAGTTATACTTTTCTGTTCGATGCTCAAGACCAAGTTAGAGATCTGTATTAATTCTGCTTAATCTCTTGCTATCTATCAAGGTCAGTTAAGTCTCCTCAGGAAATGCTTTGGAACCATGCACAGCACCTCTTAGTACTTCTGTCAGTGTCAGCTATCTGGTTGAGTCACAGCCATTGCTTGACCAAGTTGCTTTCTATGAAAGCTTTTGAGACTTCTTTTTTCTGTTGGTGACTCTCCTTAGGCACACTACATATCACCAAGCACTTCCTTCTGTGGTTCCGCAATCTCCGTGGTCAGAAGACCAGGGACTCATTGAGTTATGGAATGTGACAGCAGTAGTTCTCTTATGTCCTGGGTTTTCACTGACCTCAAAGAGCTGGGGCTAAAATATTGGCTATCCTCTTAGGCCATCTATCTTTTTAGTTTTTTGGTCTCCAACACTCAGTTGTTGAGCATCTGGAAGAAAAGGTTGATAATAGTACAATATAGTAGCAGCAGTAAGCTTAACATTAGTGTCTTACCTAAATATCAAGGACCTTAGAGCATAAAATAGAACCATTATTTTTGAACAACCATGGATGTTTTAACATTTGAATATCTGTAGAATGTTAACAGTTACACATTTTACACAGAAAATTAAAAATCAAAACCATGTATGACATTTTAGCATGACAAACATGATGACATTTTTGTAACACCTGAATTTTCATTTTGATATGAAATACCCTTTTTAGTGAGTCACCCCTATCTAATACATAGGAAGCTTTTACTTAACTTGTTGATCTTTAGTGGGATATATATCACATTATGAAAACCTTTGTACCAAAGCATCCTTTTGATGGTGACCAGTGTAAACAAATCACCCTAATATACTTTTAATAACACTTACTGGGGTATTTCCCATAAGGCTATAGAGATTACTGGGGCCTCTCATTAATGAACCAGAACTGATTAAAATTATTCCAGGCAGCTGCTTTCTTATTCATCACTTGGAGTCCCATCCAACAACCTCCCCCTACCCTAAGGGATTTTTGTTTTAGAGCTTAACAATTTTTTTGACGACTTATAAAAACCCAATCACAACATTGAATATGTTATTTTAGGACAATGAGAGATTCTCAAGTTATGATAAACAATAATATACATTATACTTACACAATCAATTCTAGCATCATTTTGACCAGCTGGCAACCCAGCTGGAAGTATGCTTTTTAAATCTATAACCCATAGTAATCTTTGATCAAATGATCCAAAAAATACAAAAGAAAAATAAAAGAGAAAAAAAGTGTTTAGCTCAAATAAAGACAGCTGTTAACTTATTAGACAAATAGACAAACAATTACACAGCTTGTCATTGTCCAAGAGCTCTCTGAGCTCCTGGGGGCTATTTCACACTCCTTTGCTTAAGTAGCTCACTTTTTTTTTTTTTTTTTTTTTTTTTTGGTACCAGGGATTGAACTCGTGACCTTGCACTTGCCAGGCAGGTGCTTGTGCTGCTGAGCTAAACCCTGGGCCCTAATAGCTCACTTCTTATGCCCCATGTTCTCAGGGCTCGAATATGTGTTCACCTCCAGCACACCTTGCCCTCAGGGTGTTTCTCAGGGCTCTGTGCCCTTGGGGCACTCCTGTTTGGGCACTTGTGCCTTCAGCTCTTCATGTGTGAATGATCACTAGCTCAGTGACTATCAACAGCAGCTTAACAGACTGGACAAACAGATAACAGCTATACAAGCAGACTGGAAAACACCTTACAAAATCAGAGTGCACTCAAATGTATTTTTGAAACAAATTGAATCACCTATTCAGATCTTTGATTTTTGTTTTTTGTTACCATCTCTTGGGTATTCTCAGTCAATTCCTTCAATTGCCTCCAGGTCTGGTCTACTCTCATCCTTGTCTATCAGCTGTAGAGCAGTCTCTGAGACATCACTGTCATAGGACTGAGCATCTGCTTCTAGAGAGGTGAAATCAACTCCGTCTCTGGATCTGACTCCATGATACAGTCAGACAGCACACTCTGGCACCCAGAGAGGCCACGCAGCATTTTCTGGAAAGACACAAGCACACCTTTGACCCCAAATTGGCACTGATCTGTGTCCCTTCCATTGTCTAGTATGAAGATCTTTCTGAAAGACCCTTCCTAGCTTCTTTTACCTGATTGAATTGTCTTGCTGCTTTTGTAGTTCCATCCTTAGTAGGATTTAAAAATTGCTAATAGTACATACTGCTCAATGAAGTCTATTATGAGGTATAAATTTTGTAGGTAAGAGTCCCCTTTTTTGTTTTGTAATTGAATTTTGCACAAGTTTAACAACTTTAAGCCTGTTTGATGTATGAGGAACATTTAACAATTTGTCAAGCCTGTTTTCGGGTTAAATGGAACTGTTTGCATTTTGATGAAAGGTGGCCTAGGAGGCAGAAGCCTGTTGAATGGCATCTGAGGGAATAACAGTTGATGGCAGAGGAAGACAACAAAAGTAGCAAGAGCAAAGGAAAGGGAGCAAAGGCCTCCTTTCCCCTCCCCCACATTGTAAGCAGGTTATCCTGGCCACCATTCCCCTGCCCTCCTCTTGCACAGGATAAGGATATTTACAAACTGAGGACCCCAGCCCACCCCCACTGAGCCACTCAGCCAAGCTTCTGAACTTTAGGTTGACACAATGTATCAATCACTCTAATCCACCATTGTCAATTTGGCAACCATATACATTGCTTTAAACCAGTTTCCAGGTACAAGGACATGTTTATTCTTAACAGTGCAACTCGAACATTTTAACCCAGATTTAACAACCCTTAAGAACCAGTATGACGCCTACCAACATTATTACACTAGAACCATAACATTTCACTCTTGCAGCTGAAACAAGCAACATAGTTCTCCATCTCCCTTGTCTGGGCCAAGCTCTTGGCTTGGTGGAGCTCTTTGGTCCCCTCCTCCACCTGGGGGCCTGTGAGAAGTGGTGAGCGGAGCAGACAGCAGCAGTTTCTTCCTGTTAAAATACCCTTTAAAATCTATAGGGGTCCAGGTAGATTTGTACTGCTTTGTTTTTTCCTAGCCTTGTTCTAAGCTGCTTTCCCATTTCCCCTCAAGCATGTAAGTTTATAATTCCTTCTTCTGGAAATAAACAAACTCAAGAAATTTAATAAACTTTGTAGTGTCAATGGATTGAAAACTAAAAATTGACATAAGAAGACAAAAAAAGACCCACAACACAGAGTTACATTGATCATGAATTTGAAGCAAGTACCCCTGATATAAACAACTTCAAAAAACAACAGAGTTTGAGAATTTACATTATCAGATATCAAGACTTACTCCAAAGCCATAGTGATACAGTGATATACTGGAACCAGCCTGTCACCAGCTCCTGAAAGCCAAAAGTTGAATTTTTAGAAGTTTCCACATTAGTTGTCATATTGGTTATTTAAAATTGTCTTTTGTGAGAGTATTTTATAAACAAAAATCAGCAAAGCACAACTCAGGACCACACTACCCCCCAACCGCTAAAAGTCTGTTGTACCAAGCAGGACTGTGACATCTCAGAGAAGCTGTCCAAGCCGTAGAACCCCTACTGCTTGCAGGGGAAGGTCCCACTGGAAGTTCTCTGGAACAGGCAGACTTTCTACATCAGTTCTAAATCTACACAGAGTGGCCCAATGATATCATTGCCTTTGGACAGATAATTGAAAGTTTTGTTGAAGGGACACATAGTGGCTGTGTGGCCCCTTCAAGGGAAGCAGAGGAGCCTTTGGCAAAACGCTCCTCCCCCTTGCAGCTAGAACAAGTAACTCTATTTCCGCCTTCTGTTTTTGACTTCTCCTAACCCTATTTTTCTCTTTGGCTTCTCTTAAGCCTATTTCTCTCTTTGGCCCTAGTGAACCTGTTTTTTGTCTCAAATTTAACACCCGATGCTATCAATATCAATTCACTCCGGTGATGAATACTGACCACTGCCCATTCATTTCTCTACCTGCTGCACACACAGTGAGAAGTGTCCCCTCACCCACTCTTTCTTTTTACTTTGGTCTGAGTTCAGGTGTCACTTGCCACAATCCAGCGCAGCTCTAGATGTTCGGGGAGGGTGGTGAAAGGATGGGAAAACAAAGAAAAGAGATGAAAGCTGGGGTCAGGCAGAGCCCTCTCTCCTGATGGGAGAAAGGGGCTGCTCAACCACTGTAGCACATTTATTTATACACTCAGGAGATGATGTCAATTTCACACACACACACACACACACACACACACACACACACACTCCACCCTGCCTAGCAACTTGTTTGTCTGGCTGGCCTGGGCCCCTTTCCTTCTTGGACTTGGAACAGCTTGTTTATGTAGCTTGCTTTGGGCTCTCTGTGTTTTCAGGGCTGGCCTTGCTTTGGCCCCACAGAGTGATTAATATCCAGCTTTAACAGCTCTACCGGCCATGAGGTCCCAGGGGAGATGGGCTAGAAATCAAAGCCAAGACACCAACCAAAAACACAAGGTACGCCTTCTAATTGTGTAATGCACTTTCCTCCAAACTAAGAGGCTCATGGTACACTTTCATCTACCTCCCTCTGCATATCACAGAGGAGGAGTTATGGTGCCACTTCGCTGGCCAGTTCACAGCACTCAGGTACTTCCTGCCATTCTCAGTCATGCAACCCTAAGCCACTCCCTTCCTCACAAATTAATAAAACCCAGATTTGACCC
Organism: Dolichotis patagonum; assembly: GCA_004027295.1. Lineage (NCBI taxonomy): Eukaryota > Metazoa > Chordata > Mammalia > Rodentia > Caviidae > Dolichotis > Dolichotis patagonum. The sequence continues at coordinate 119,656 of PVJX010002772.1, forward strand.
TGGGTCAAGGCTTTTGCTCCAGTTAGTCATTGTTCTGACTGAACGTAAGGCCCTCTCAGCTCTCCACAACTTCACATATGTCTTTGAGTCTGTATTCTTGCCATGGGTTGCACTGGAGGTGGTAGCTTGGAATTAACTCACTAGAATTTCCTTAACTTTTCCCTGGGATTACAAATATAACTTCCTGGACCATGATGACGTCTGAATGGGCTTCCTATATTGTGGGATGATTAAATGAAGCTAGTTAATATATCATCACCTCTCATTTTTTTGTGGTGAGAATGTTTACAATATATTATTTTAGCAATTTCAAAATATCTATACAATACCATATCATTAACTATGGCTCTGGAACCTATAAGTAAAAAAATCATACTCAAATTTTTTGAGCAACTCTAGATTATACAGCCTATGAACTCAGAGACCACTTGTCAAAATTCATCTTTTTTTATTTCCTCAAATAAGAGTAAAAAGCAATTTGAGGCCTTCCCATAAGCCAGGGGCAGCCATGCAGAATGGGAGGAGAAGAAGCCAAATCACATCTCCCCATGAGCCAGGGGCAGCCATCATGGGGAATGGGAGAGAAATGGGAAGAGAATCATGAAGCCAAATCACGCCTTCTCGTGAGCCAGCTGGCACACAGACTGGGACAAGAAGAGCAACACCACTGCTACCCTCAAGCAACTGGCTGATTTGGAGGAAGTCAGGCTGAGATGATAGCAGCTGAAGTAAAAAAACCAAAGAAACAAAAAACAAAAAAATTAATGCTTGTATTGTTTGATTGACTTCACAGGCCTAAAGCTGGTAATCTTTGAGCATCTATTTGGAGGATAACAATATGCACTGCAGCATCTGTGGGGGATTTCATCCTGTCTTGTTTTTGAAATCCAGTCTTTTGGAGGAGAAGACAAGATAGCGGACTGGTAGGTAGCAGGAGAGAGACCCTCTCTGAGAGAGACAGCTCAAACACCAGAATAAAACACCCTGGAGAGACCCAAACAGAGAGAGATGGACTCTCACAACCCACAAAGAAACTAAAGTGCAAAAGACCACTCGAATATGAGGTCCTGGGGCTACTATTAGTGAAGATAAGATCAGCGAGCATGGCACCCTCCTCGAGCCACCTGAATTCCTGCCCGACCTGAACAAGCGATCTGAGCCGAAGCGACTGGCTTGAGCCGCTGAAGTGCGGAGCTGAACAGCCCTGCGTGCAGCTTGCCCGGACCGGCCCTGCACGGGACCCACCCAGAGGCACAGTGAATTCCCACAGCAGCTGCGCTGAAGTCGGAGGTCGGGGAGCCCAGCAGTTCTCAGGGATGTGGTGAGTGATGGGAATAAGACCCTCCCATGGGAAAGGGGAAACCGACTGGACGACATGTTGGATTTGGGCAGGACAGCCCTAACTCCATAAGGAAGTGGCTTCAGCTGGTTGCTCCCCTCGCCAAGTGGATTAGTGGAATCTGCTTGGACTAGGCTGCGCCCCTGAGATCAGTGCACACTGACGCAGTGAAGGCCTGCAAAAGTTGACTGGCCCTGAAGGGAGGAGCTAGCGCACACTGCCCGTGGGTGAACTCTAATCTCTGATAACCTATTGAAGAGAGCAAAAGCTCCTAGCCTGCGCCCTCTAGAGGAGCCTTAACCAACAAGAAAAGGGTCTGGGAATTACACTGTACAATTGTATGGAAGGAACCAAAAACATGACAAAAGGGCGAAATAAGAAAACACTCTCAGGCTCCAACCCTGAGAACATTGATCCAGGAGAGGTAAATACAAAAGAGATTGAGGGCAGCAAAAATGCAACATCAAACACAGCGTTAGCGGACATAAAGAGATATCTTCAGGACCTCGTAAGCGGGACCAAAACTGAAATATTAATTCAAATTAAACAAGAGATAAGTAGATTAATAAAAGAAGGGCTGGGCACCTCTCAA